>JASCQY010144871.1:0-11886 GCA_030264315.1 Sardinella tawilis | reverse complement strand
CAATAAACACTGAATTTATTTTAAGGCTTTTAACACATCTCAACCAGGGGTGCCAATAATTATGGAGGGCACTGTAATCTGATGAAGGCTGATGCATTGTGTTGAAAAGTACGGTGATAAACTAATGGTGGGCCAAGTTAACATGTGATGCTAACTGCTTTGCACTGCAAATGAGATGAGAGAAACCAATTACTTTTATTCAAGTTTCTCATCAATTCCATAAGAAATAGGTGAAACGCATGATGAAATGGGTGTTAAGTGACCAACTAAGATCAACATTGTTAAGAAGGCCCCGCAGGCTGTAACAGTATTGATTTCTAAAACTTGCAAGCAACTAAACTTTAGAGGCATTTTAAGCATTTTAAGTGTGCAATTAGTAAAAGCACACCACCATGTCTCTGCTGATACAAAAGACCAGTACTTATTGTACAGCCAAGGCATACTCCTATACTGAAAACTACCCTATTAACTACTAAACTACTGAATATGAAGTGACAAAAGACATTAGGATAAAACGTTCCATATTTGTAAGAATATCATAGAAATGCTTGGAAATAAAAACATACTGTAAGTAACGTGTACAAATAGTAAACGTGTACAAATAAACTGGTAAGAAATATTCAACTCTGGTGTCAGGGTGTCAAATAGAGGGCACTAAGAAAAAGATTTCTTCATGCTGCATGCCGCAATATGATGCAAATATCTAATGCAACACCTTGAGAACCGATTTGTAATGGTTCTGTGGAAGAAAACAAACTAACAAAACTGACACAAAGTTTCAAAATGACCTGACTCTTCATGGCCTGTAAATGTCCATGTATGGTTGTCTAGGCCTGATCAGGGAGGCGTAGACTTCTATGGTCTTACTATGGTCAGGGAGGATTAAAATGGAGAGTGATGTTTTGCAGCACAAACCACCCGGGTAGCAAAAGCGATTTTGAAGTATTTGCTTGGATATGCGTGCATTCTATAATAAGACACATTAATAATGTTACACCTCATAAACTGTTAATGTCAGGGATTATCAGACCAGAGTGAATATTACTAACCTTTGAAGAAGAAAACCTCTCCTCTGATGTTGGCCACCGCGTCAAAGCCTCCCTTACAGCGGTTTGGGAGAGAGGGGTTTGGCCTGAGAAAAGAGCAGGTACAATTGAGAGAAATAAATAACGCGGTCAGACACACACAACTATGCGCTTTGATGTGTTTATAGCATGTTTATAAAAGGCATGCATGTACTGTAGAGCTCACTTTGCTGTTCCCTTAGGTGGAGATGGCTGAGGCAGGTCAGGAAGACGAGGTGTGACAAGTGTTGGATTTTTTTCTTTGGAGCCTGAGGGAGAAAGTTCCAGAAGAAAGCATCTCATTGAGGGCTATTAAAATCAATATGTCATACCGGATTATCACATTTCATTGAAAAAGAGAGAGAGAGAGATTGGCCAGACTAAGCCTGTGTCGCGAAAGCCAGGATACAGTACATTGTT
This sequence comes from Sardinella tawilis, assembly GCA_030264315.1. Taxonomy (NCBI): domain Eukaryota; kingdom Metazoa; phylum Chordata; class Actinopteri; order Clupeiformes; family Clupeidae; genus Sardinella; species Sardinella tawilis. The sequence continues at coordinate 10,402 of JASCQY010144871.1, read as the reverse complement.
AACCCTTTGAATCATTGTGAGGAGTTGCAAGTAGTTACACAATCATTTTATTTCACAATTACTATCTCAATAAGATATACTGTCTGTTTTGTCTTTATGTAGATAAGACACTTGGACTTGGGCCCAAATAAGCTTGTTCCACAGACCCTCTTTACAAAGATGATTGACTGACATTAAAACTTGTCTGTTGAGTTCATTACGACTCTGTGATTTGGAACCAGTTTGCAACATTTAGACGGCCCTTTACACCCTGTACCCACCATAGAGCTCCTGGATGGCTTGTCGGTCGTCGGAAGGCAGACTGTAGCGTTGGATGTCCTGTGCTTTGGGGCCGCTATAGTAGGGAGCCATGATGGAGTCGGGAACTGCAGAGTGCGCCAGGCCCAGGGCGTGACCAAACTCATGCACGGCCACCGTGAAGAGATCCGTGCTCCCTCCACTGGTGTCTGCGACAGCACAGACACAATATCAGAATTTAGACTAGAAAAGCACTAAGAGAGTGCAAACCTCTGCCAAGGCGATATGGATCATTGACCCAATACAAATTCCAGACGGTGTGACCGATCACCACCAAAATTGAATCATCTGTTCTTTGTCCCAATACCAAAGTTGTCCGAAATTGTCATCCAAATCCGTGCAGTACTTTTTGAGTTATCTTGCTAATAGACAAACAGACAAACAAACAAACGGACAAACTTGACCAAAAACATAACCTCTTTAGCGGAGGTAATAATTAACACTAATCAGCAGCTACTCATCAGTAGTAGTGGTATGTTCAACACATCACTCGACTGGAATCTTAATGATCTTCAAATCCCAAAGTAGGGGATGCTTCACCGCTTTTAAGTTTTGCTAGGGCTGGGCCGCACTTGAAATGAATGGGACTCAACAAATGCTTTGTCAGAAAAATCTGAGGTCATGGTTTCAAAGAAGATGTTTGTGGTTGAAAAAAAATGTCTGAGTTCAAAGAGGAGGGAACTAACTAGATTTTAGTCTCCATGATCTCAGGCTCTTATCTAGATGACCCTAGACTTTATACTGTATGAGTGAACAAACAGATCTTTCAAGAACATTGGTTTCCAAGCACTAAGCTCAAAATAACGGGGTTTCCCAGACCTATTCTAACTCAATGAGACTATGCTTAACACAAGACCACCACACATTCCACATACTGACTACCATAAGCACAATTATGATATTCAGGGCCCTACCTCCATAGCCCCATTGCTCTTCATCATCAAAGTGAGTGTCTCCAGCGATCTGGCTCTCCCCCGGGAAGAAAGCGTGAGCGAGCGTGCCCCCGGGCCCATCGAACGGGTAACCGTCGTCATGTTGTCTCTTTGTGAAAGACACCTCCATGTCAACTTGACCACTCTGCTTAGTGAACTGCAAGGGGGAGACATCACTCCAGGCCTTAAAGGCATACATCATGATGTTTTCAACTACGTCTGGTCGTATGTTGCTCCGTGTGGGGTTGTTAATGACTCTAGAATGTAAAAAAAAAAAAACGAGAGGCAATGAATTCAAGTGGATACATGAAAAAAGAGTTGTATACTGTATGTGTGTCATCATGTGTAAGAAATGCAAGTCCATGGTTCTCACTTCCAAGATAACTCTTTTTTTGCCCAGCGTAAATTAGAGAGAGCATATCTTTTTTTTCTCCGCTTCATCCTGTCCTCAGTGCCCATGATGTCAGGTAAAGAGCACCTCGGCTTTTTCATGAGCTCCAAAGTCGCTGCGTCTAAAAAGGAAAACCACAAAAATCAGTTTTAACTTTTTAGCTACCACACCCAAACAGTTTCCGTTTCAGAGTAACAATGTGCAAAGCCATACCAATTTTTCCAGTTTGCTCAATGCCGCCAAATCTCTGCATTTCTCGAATGGCTTTTTCTAAACCTTCTTTTGTTAGCAGTTTTCCAACCCTTGGATCGGGTGGAGGCAGGTATCCATAACGACCCAACCAGTCCTTCAAAAGTTTTCATGACATTAGGGTCAATCATTCATTGATGATTAAATAAAAAGTACAAACACCCAGAGCGCACAGAACGCAGTGATAGCTAAACAGAGAAAGTTACATTTTTTAGTGTCTTCCGACAATATCTTAATGCAAAAGTCAATTAGGCCTACTGTAAATAGCAGAAAATGAAAACGGCAATTCAGCAGAGGATGCTGAAGGGAATAGGCTAGCCTACTTAATGTTGAGAGTAGGTAGCCTAATACAAACAGAGCCTTTTCACTGAAGTGAAATGCCAGTCTTACAATTGGCTACATTATACCAATACATTAAAGCCATGACCATCAACAAGTTCTACTACAGTTTTACATTTCGTTTGTCCTCTTGCTGCAAAAAAATAATTTATAGACTATCAGTTAATATGAAATCAAGAACACATACCACACCCTGAGAGTCCAGTGCTGCTTTGGAATCTTCTAATATGGTCAACATGACCATCATACCTGACAAGTATCTCAGAAGGATCTTAGATGTCATTCTCTGTAGAAAGAAAATGTGTTGCCTGAGGTGATGAAAAAATATATTCAATTAGAGCTAACAATAAAAAATTGACCATTATTTACAGAGCAGCCAAAAACAGGCAATAAATATGTTGCCGAAATACTAACTAAGCTGATTAAGTCACTATCATAAAGTAGCGTAACCTAATTCATAACAAATTTTAACAATGTTCTTCACTACAGAAGACTGTGCTTGCCTCATGCCTCAATAAGCCTTCCTACCGGCGCTTTGTTTCTCTCTTCTGACTGAACAGCAGGGCATGTAGCGATCAATAAAGGCATTTAGAGGCATATCATCGCCCTCTTCCGGTTTCTTATAGGCGGGTAATGGATAGGCGCAGCCCAGCCAAATTGAAAAAAAAAAAAAAACCAACGGGAGTGACGTTTAGCCTACGAGACCATCTGTCTATTGTAAGGAACTTAAGGAATAATATTATGCAATCGTGTTTTAAGTAGCCTAGCTTATTTTTTTTGTTGAGCGCACATGTTACACCTTAAGCTTTTACGACGTGCGCCAAGGCATCTAGGCTACTCGAGGGGTCAATGGGCAACTGAGGCTAAACACTGCAATTAAAATTCGTGAAATCAGTGCCAATGCAGACATTAAAGGTGTAGTCTGCAATGCTATGCGGTTTGTTTGCACTTAGTATTACATAAAAATGTCTTGTCTTCATTCAGTAGCTCTTCATTCTTCTCTACTTGTGACAGTGAGGAAAATCCAGTCTCTTTACCATAGGCCGATCTAATAAAAACAAACAGGGACAACCAATAGCCTAAAACATTTTTTATTGGTTGTCCTGAAGGACTGAAGCCAGTAAGGCTTATAAGCCAAACACACCTAATAAACCAAGCAGAGATGGCAAATGTAGGCAAGAAGCTAAGTAAAATGTAAGCTACTTTAGCTTGTTTCAATGACTATTTTGATGGCTGTTTTTGTAAAAGAAGGCTGCTATGATAGTCCACATTTAACACTAACAATCTTTAGCAATCCTTGACAAGTCCTACCATGAAATGAAAAATGCATTAAAGATGCACTGAGATCCTGCATGATTTCACCTCTGTTGACGTTCAATGTAAACACCAAAATACCAAACAAAATGCTACTCTCAAATTCATGCTACTAAATCAACTTTGCTCACTGCCCCCCACCGATGTAGCCTACAGTAGCCTACATGCTCACTGACCCCCACTCCCTCCCCTAACCATCTTGTTGATATTTAGCTGAAATGTGGTTTCTTATGTTTGTTATGTCAGCCTGTGCCCCTAGTGTTTATTTGACGTTTATAGCCCCTGTGTTGTCTCCAGAGACTGGACTTTTTCCACAATGTATTCAGAGGGCAGGCAGATACCTACAATTTGACACAAAAATGAAATTGTGCTGAAAACCATGCAAGATCTCATAGTCCTCCTTAAAGACAAAAGCAATTAGCCTGTTTGAAAATGTAAGGGGTAGAAAGTAGGCTACTTATCTAAAAACTTATATGAAAATGTTACTTAGGTACAGTGCATCATGTATTTGTACTTCATTGATTCTCATCTCTGACACCAAGCCCTTCAATTGGCTACATTACTTTCTCCCTTCTTTTGCCTACTCAGTAGGCTATAGTGTAACATCAGGAAATGACACAACTGAGCAGGACACGATTACTCAAAAAAAACGAGCTTCTCTTTGTCATGATAGACAGGTGCATATTTTGGGGCACAAACAAAAACAAAGCCTTCAGTTATCAGATGACACTATCAGACCAGCGGGGCTGATTGGGAACATGAAATGGAAGGGGCTGTTTAACCTTATGATAGATAGCCCTCCTCTGTCAGGACTGGCTAGAGCTATGGGCCAAGCTTGGCTGTGCCATGAATGTATAGGCTACATTCAATAAGAGCAGCATGTGGCTGAGCCATCAAGTCTTGAGAAATGTGATGTACATGTAGGCCTCATAATTCTAACTTACTAGACAAAGTATACAAAAAGGAACAAAATGTAAAAAAGTTACAATCTTTATACAAACTTTATAGTAGGCCTACTGTGACATGAGAAATAAATGTATGCCAATGTCGTGGTCCTCACGAGTTTGCCTTCCGGAAAATATCTCATGGCCTTGCGTCATGTCACTTGAATGAGGATGTTTGTGACAAGCAATATGACTCAGGAACATCCTGCAGCCGAGACATATACAGTCCTCAATCAAAATGGATACCAAACTGTGTAGAATGACGCTTTTATGTTAAAATGCCCTTCATTTCCAAGTGAGCAATAAACAATCATATTCCTAGTTAAGCAATCTGATCAGAGGCTCCACCAAAGCAATTCTAATCAACCACTAATATGACAATATGACAAAGCAGAAGTCCCCTATAGATTCCTTCTTTCTTCTTCAAGAGGGGCACACGCAGCACAGCAGTAAGGTGTCTCAATCCATCTTTTCTTCTCTTCTCTTGTGTCACTACTCTGTCCACACACTGAAGAGCACGTGACGTGCAGAGGATGGCAGTCAGAATGGTCACGTTAGGAAATGTGGAAAGCTCCAGACAGTGTCATCAGACCGACGAGGCATACTGTGCGGATCAGTTGATTATTTTGCAAGAAAAGTCGGAACAGAACTGTCAAGTACCCCGAGATACTCTGGTCCAACCAAGTAACCCCTGCACCACAGATCGCAAAATGTTAACAAATATTACATGTACAGTATTTGTTGTGGTAATTGGTTGCATTGATTTGTGTATAAGATTTTTTTCTCACTCTATGCTGGTGAAAGCTGAGAAGGTTTATTTTGTGTACCCGTTGATTCAAGTACTCTCAGAAGTACTCCTACCCCAGTTTGACAACCATGGATATAGGCTTGATGGTGTTTTGAGCCCTAACCCTAACCCCCTTAACCCTCACCTAACCTTAGATTGGGGTGCCTTGCAGGGCTAAAAAGACCATTCACTCTGATGGCGGACCTATGTTTCAGATGTCACAGCAATATCTATGTGTCACAGGTTGAGGTGTACTGAGGCATTTACATGTTGCAATGAATATTACAGTGTCTATAGAAGGTTATTTGCAATACAAGTTGCAAAGCTTCTTGAAATAGCAATTAGGCCTATTCTAAATTAGCTGTACAAATGTATTTAGAAGGATTAATTTCAGACAGAAAACAGCTAATAGCATGTTCTCGATGCACACTCTCGGTGCACTTAAAACATAAGATGCAACCCAGCTCCAATATTCATGTGGTCCCTGCAATGACTCTAACCTGGGTAAATCCAGACACACTACTCAAATTTCAAGTTGGCAATGCAGGTCTATCTGGAGACAAGTCCAGCCCATTTCCAAAAATCTAGGAACTGCAACTGCTTGCCGGACTTTCCTGTTTATGATTAAATTATGTAAGAGTATTTTCCTTTGAAATGAGAACTACAGTTTACCAAATGTAATTCCATGTTTGTCATGTTTATCAAACATTATTCAATTAGATAAATGTATGATCACTGAGAAGTGACACAATGACAATATTGTGTTTAATAAAAGACAAATCTTTTATAGTCTAATTATAATGATTGGTTATAAACCCTATGTCTTCCATAAATTGGCTGTGACTGTTTTACAGCGCACAAAGTGAAATCCTTGTATGGTAGTGAATATGCAGTGTATTTCTGATATATTTACCTGAAAACTATTTTGTCAGTTACCCTAAAATTTAATTGATTGATTTATTTGATTACTTTTGAGTTTAAATGTCTTTTCTTTTTACTGCTTTAAAGGAGAAATCCAGTGTGAATCAATCATAGTCCTGTTGTTTGAAGCTGCTGAGAGCTGTTGGTACTGTAGATATGAGAAATAAGAGAATTTGGTGCTTTGTAGTCACTTTGATGATTAAATGGCTTATTCTGGGTGAATGAAGCTATTTTGCCGCCATCTATTGGTTCCTTGCACTGTTACGGCACAATGCAGTGTCTCATGCAAAACAAAACCTAACCAGAATGAAGCTGACATCGTGTTTATTACGTTATTAGCCAATGTAACTCACAAATGATCATCATTGGTTTGTATGTTTTGGTTTGCAGAGTGTAATGTTCTTAATGTTGTTGTATTTTTGAAGAAAATTGCCGCCTTTGGAGGGAGCTTCAGAGGTAAAAAAAATCCCAGACTTGCATGCATGGTTTGCCTTTAAAGAAATACCCACATTCCGTTGCATACAAACATACACAGGTTGGCAGTCTTCAAAGCAGCAGCGGCACCACAGCAGAACACATTTATTTTAAATGCTAGAAAGGTTATCAGCTTTGCCTCTGTATCAACCGACTTGTAACAGTGGAAGTGTTCTATCAGGGCAGCATTCTCATTGAGAATCAGCCAATGTGCAAAGGGGCGGCTAATGCTAACTGATGGAGGCACCAGGAACTTGTCTCAGTTTTGTTTTCCTGCTGTTTCCCTTGCAGTTGTCTATGTTGTACCAGATTCTCTGGTTCTCATACCTATGGACAGCACTCGGCAACATCAACCAACAGGACTAGTGATTGATTTACAACGGTTTTCTCCTTTAACATCTCACATTCATTTTTCCTGCAAGCTCATCTGTGACACTCTCACACAGTAGCTTTAATGATTGTAATCTTTGTTTTGTGGAGGAAGGGGGTGAAAGGTTGACCTGAGAGAGTACGCTGTGGCAAGGCCATATATGTACTGTGAGAGAGGCAGAAATTAATTCCCACAGAGAAAGATGATGTGGCTAATATGTGTTCAGTATTTTAGTTTCAGTATTTCATGTTTCATCAGTTTCATCATCTTGGCTCCCAGAGAAGTGGCAGTAAATGCATACACTAAATCAAGGAAAGTCATCCAGTCATAGTGGCTAGCAAAACCATGACTTACCTGTGCTCAGAGCTTGCAGACAAATGCAAGCTTCCTTCCTCCTGAGATGCTTTGCAAGCGGTGCATGGGATCAATATTAAATGAGTTGATGTGAAGGACAAATGAAGGCAAATTAGTGGTAGGGAAGTGAGACATGCTTCTGGTAATTGACGTGCTACGAGAAGGAAGAGGATGTCATGGTTATTCTTAGAAATGGTCTCCACATATGCATACGTATGTGTTTTATTTGTGAGATCCTGTGACCTCCATTTGAAACTTGGGCACACATTGTGTCTTCTAAATAAATGGTCTGCTTTAGATTTTTATTATTCCCTTGAAGCATACTGATGGTCAATAAAGGGTAACACCGGCACGTCTCAAAAAAAAAAAATGAATCGAAATGATGTGATCTGAATGGAGTTATGGCAGTTTTAGCAAGGCAGCAAAATAGCGTGGAAATAGGGGCAAGCTTCTGAGCTAAATGCTACGTAAACAACTTGCCCACACTGCTACACTATTTTGCTGCCTCGCTAAAACTGCTATAACTCAGTTCAGGTTGCATCGTTTCGGTTAATTTTTTGTCAGCTCGTTGTACTTCTGCTTCCACTGGAATGATGACTGGAAGATTGGGACATGCCGACGTTCCCCTTTAAGCTGATCTCAATATGGAGCAGAGCTGTGGAGACACTGGGTTAGCCTCTTCTGAACTAGTCAATGGCTGGCTTCTGAGGAAATTAGAAATTCCATTTATGGTAGCTGCTTCTGTAGCATGATGCAAGCGGATGGCAGTCAAGCAGTCTTTAGTGAAGGTTCTCACACTCGTTGGATTGGTATAATGGGTTATGTGTAGGTGCAGGATGTACTGTATGATGAGGTGACGGCTGTATAACTAGAGCTATTTTCACCTACCGGCTAGCATTGCATGTGTTGGTGTTGATGTTTCCTTCTGTGGTTTATTTTGTGTTTAAATTAAGATGTGGTTTGGAGTGATGGTGCAGCTAGCTAGATATCTGAGAAATGACATCTCACAGTTTTCATCTTTATTAAAGGGTTAGGTCCATCCACAAAATAGGTTTACAGTTGAAATACTAATGTATTGGTCACACAAAACATACACTGATGGATTTATCTGATTTAGAAAGATGCTTGGACATAAAAGAAGAAAAGGAAACAAAATCACATAAAAGTATTTTTTTGGCACCAATTTATGATTCTTAGATGTCAAAATAATGGTGGTAATACTGTATGGAAGAAACGGTAACTTTTTAACAACAATTATTGTTAAGTGCAATTTGTCATACTAATATTGCAGTTCTAAATCTTCAGTATTATTATTTCAATCTGACCTGTAAATAGTCATTTTCATTAATTTTTGTCACTCCCTTCATACAGTAGCTTCAAAGTAGGAGCAGAGAGTCCACTAAACTTAGAGCGTTTTGATAAAGTTTTGCTGATGGAGTCAGTGTCTGACAAATCAAGGCCATTCACGCCATCTTCTCTTCTGTGACAGAAAACCACATGCAATTATCCAGACAACATTTACAGTCAACATTGTCTTAAATTTCCAAATTTTAATTAGCATGGTAGATATGTAAGCTTGACTATAACATTAAAATGTATAGTCTGGCTATGGCTGATATCTATCCAAGGGATGGAATCAGCAGTTATCTTTCAAACTGCTTCTGCACAATACTGTAGGTAGCCAGATAAGGCACCACTATAGGGTGTGCCTAGGCGACTTTCTACAAAGATAGAGTGATGTGATTCGCTACTGAGGCCCGATGGTTTGTTTCCAGACACATGCCTACATTTCCCCAAAGCAGTACAAAGATAGCCTATTTAGATTTGATGTTTAATAAACCCAAATTGTGTAATATCTTTGTTATACTGACTCCTCATTGATTTGGGTCTTGGAATGTTGGCCGGTTTTTCTGGCATCAGCCAGAAAAACAGCACTCAAAATTGCCGCTTCCACCAAGCATTCTACAAACATACAACGTATGCCCATCGTATCTTCAACATCATATGTGGAGTTACTTTGGTCTATGTATGAAACTGAATGATTTGTTGACGCTGAACTGCAGGTTTACTTATATGCCAAAGTTAACAATCACTGATAAAAACAGATGAACATGATGACTAGATGCTGTGGTACAACCCCTGTGCATATAGTCCACACCCTGTGTAGATTAGAGCACTTAAATTGACATGGATTATTCTGTTCTGTCTTTTGATTGTCATTAGCTGCTGAGTGTAGGTCATGTTTTTAGATTCACGTTGGGCAGAAGAGTGTGGCCGTTGATTGTCAGTGGCTGGGTCATATCCCATTTGACATTATGTGGTTCGTTACAGTGCAGAGGCTACATTCCAGCTCTCTCATATGAAACATCTATAGATTGTATATTACAGATTTATACAGTTCCATTAATTTTCTAAAGCTATCAAAATATTTCAGTATGAGTTAGCTTCTTTAAAGGATATGAATGGATTCACAGTATAGCTGAACTCTCAAATGTAGAGAGTGAAGGGAAAAAAATGCAGCAACCTCAAAGTGAAAATGGCCTTGTCATTATTCCAGGGATTTAAAATTTCTGCATATTTTTGTAAACTTGATAAGATATTCAGAGGACCTCCACAAACCAAACGTGAACTCTCTCACACGGCTAATTCCCGAAGGTCCTCCTCCGATTCCATCACATTATGCTTTCTTGAGAAAAAAAGGCTTTTGGTTGACTCCCCTCTGGTGTTGCTATCTGCTGTGTCAGGGCATCATTGAAGACGGGCCCAATACTGACTGAGGTTCTGGTTCATGTTCTGCTCGTTCCCCGGCACCTGCACAGGCACTGACACACCTGGAGAAATCAGACCTGAAAGAGAGACATCTATGTAAACAAATTTGTAATGTGTGTGCGTAGGTGTATGTGTGTGTGTCTGTGTCTGTGTGTATGTGTGTGTATACCAGTGTTGGGGAGTGACGAGTTACATGTAACGAAATTACGGAATTTAATTACAAAATAAATGTAACAGTAATTAGTTACATTACTTTGAAAA
>JASCQY010144847.1:0-11888 GCA_030264315.1 Sardinella tawilis | reverse complement strand
CTTCTTCTTCTTCTTCTTCTTCTTCTTCTTCTTCTTCTTCTTCTTCTTCTTCCTCTTCTTCTTCTTCTTCTTCTTCTCCTCCTCCTCCTCCTCCTGTGGTTTGGTCCCATCAGTCAGGAAGCGATGCCCAGTCTCTCTACAATCAGGAGAGACGAAGATGACGACATGTACAAACTTCCAGCGCTACCTGAGCCAGAGGAGAAAGACAACAGGTGCAATGAGTCTTTCCACAGTAAATAGCTGGCCAGCTCACTTTTCTCATACATATACTGTAAATACTGTGTATTTATGTTTTGATTGTACATATCTCTGAAGGACAGCTGACTAATTGTTACTTGTTAATTTGATTAATCTTATTTGGGCTCCCAGCTTTGAAGAAGAACAGGAACCAGAGTGGGAGGAGCCTGCACACGCACATAGCAGTTGGCAAGTAGGTTTAGTCTCTGGTGCTTTGTTTTGGTTGAGTACTTACAGCAATAACCAATAAACAGTGTGCGTGATAAAATGCATATTATTTTTGAGAGTTAGAGTTTTTTCTGTGCCACAGACAGTGAGGCAATACAATTGAATTTTTTTCTCATGAATTGGTTAAAAAGACTGCAGAGATGAGATACAGAATACTGCAGAGTAGACATTCCTGTAGTCCTTGTGCCAATTGCATCCTCTCTCCCTTTTGCATTTGCACTATATGGTAGTGTAGTGTAGGATGGAAATAATCTCATATTTCTTGAATGGAACAGTATATTGCTGTCAATTGGTAAGTCTGCTAAACTGATAAATGTATTAGACGCTGATGAGTTTTCCTCATTTAATCGTTGTGTTGTAGGAGGACATATATCAAGACCCTAACGCAGTGGACATCAACTCGGAGCAGTTCTCACAGTTGCCTCCAGAAATTAGATATGAAATTCTCAAAGAGATGAAGGACATCGCCAAGAGGCGTCGGACCATGTACCACAAACCACCTGAGGTATCGCTAATGCACTCACATTAATACACAGATATACATTATGACTATGGCTGGTTGACTGCTCAGCCAAACATACAGTATAGTACATGCCTATAGAATGGTTCTAGGATTTAGCATATAGGTAACACTTTATACCACAGAACACTTGTTACAGTGTCTCTAAATCGTGAAGTTCAGTGTAACTAACTGTGTAACAAAGTGTAATAATATGTAGTTCATGGAAATTGTGGGTACGTTCAGATTCTCAATACATGGGTTTTGACATTTTACTGAAATAGACAAAGTAGCTAAAATTTAATTTTACAAGAGAGCACTAAAAGCAACACAGAATAAGTCATGAATTGAGTAAATGTTGTAAGACATTTTTTTTTAAATAATACTGGAAAAAAAGTTGTGTGTGTGTGTGGGGGGGGGGGGCACCACGGGACTCCCAGGAACACCCAGGAACAACAAGGGCAAGGAAAAAACCTTGGGCTGATCTACGGCTCAAGGGGCCAACCTAACTGCCTGGGGCCGTGCTGTTAGATGGGACCAGGGGGTCAGGATTTGACTGATTAGCTTCCCCCAATTAGCATCGTACTTCCTAGTCGCCATTTTCTAGAAAAACATCACGCCCGGTGCCATTTCTACTCATGCTGATTGGTGCTCACGCATGAGCTTACAGTAGTGTGGGTACGAGCTCCCTCGCACGTGCATGTTGATTATAATTTACTCCTAGAAGACGCTTACCAAGAAATGCCCACTGGATTTCTAAAACCCACAAGCCACAACAGTCCAAGTAGGACAGCAGCACTGTTACAATAAGCCACACATATACCGGTAGGTTATTTAAAATGCAGTTTAGTTCCGTTTTTTTTTTTTTTTTGACATTAAAACAAAAAACTACTAGCTGTGAAACTAGGCTACAGTGATTTTGCATTGGCTTAATGCTGTAGCTTACATCGCTTCCAAGTTTCCCCTTAACAGAAATGCATGTTTAAAAAGAAAACACCACAGACCTAAATCCGTAGACGGAATGCCTGGTTCACTCTGTGCTCAAGTCCTCCAATGATGCCGTGAATTTTGTTGACAACCTAGCCTACTAAATTTCACCTGTTTTGACCACACAAGTCTGAAATAAACGAATCTCCTCGAAGTCTTGTTTTTCTTACACTGTATATGGTAAACAGAACTTATAAATTCGGTTGATTTTGTGAGCTGGGAAAAATATTTTAGCGTAGTCAGGCTATTCTCAAATTTCATTTAGGCTAGATATTCATCCTCCCCTTGCAATAAAGTTCCCATTTTAAGCAAATTAAACAAACTTGCGTCCAAAGCCGAATACAGCAGCCAGGCTGTCACCTGTTTGTCTGCGATGAGTGAAACACAAAAATGCTTACTTGCGCTGCAGTTAACTTGCTTAATTAACAGCAGGTTTATCTGAACATCCTGCAGCTCGTTAAAAGTCGCTGTATGCACTGCCCTCGGTAGGCTTACAGCAATAGTTTGCCCAATAAGCAAATGACTCCAAGCAATCACCACAGAAATTAATGCTCACACAGAAAATCAGCAAAAACATTTGCATATCCCATATTTATTAGTTAGATCATGTATAGGCTATATACTGTATAAATACATAAGCTATATTAGCCTACTTTATCAATATGACACATCTTCTCCATATGGCACCATGTCCTATCAGTGAACCAATGAAGTTTACATGCGCGTTTGGGGTGAACCTGAAGTCCGGGTCCCCGAACGACGTCCATTCGTGCTTGAACAGCCAATGCCCGTCATCCATATTGCTTTCTGTTGTACCTCACTTAAATCAGTAACCTGGCACTTAATTGGCTAAGTAAAATGGCACCAGAAATTGTCGCCTTGAAATTCCATTTTGAAGCCTGAAAAAATCGTTCAATTTTGGCCAAATTTACTAGCCTAGCATTTCTCAGAAATGAATGGGGGCGGGACTTGTTCACTTTCTCCAGTTCTTATAATACCTCCATGGATGGGACTTGTATGTGTGTGCGTGTGTGAGTGTGTAGTGTGTGAGGGGCATAGATGATGTTGGGGTTGGAACAGACCGTATTATTTCAGACCGAAAGTTCAAAGACAAAAAAGTGACTTTCATCAAAAAAGGCTGTGATGACTTGCACTATTGCTGTTGGAATACTTGAATGCATTCATACTCACACACACACACATACACACACACACACACACACTCACACTGTGTTCTCACTGCGCTCTACTTCCTGCAGAGAGCAGGTGCCTTCTCCCAGTTCCAGCTGGATGGGTTGTTGCAGAGGCGCCGTTTGAACCAGCGTCTCGAGGGGGTCGAACAGGAAATGAGCCAACAGTCGTCTGCAGGCCTCGAGCTCCCTGAAGACTCGCAGCAAAGTGTGGAGACGCGGCGCCTCCTCTCTGAAGACTCCTCACACTACATCCTCATCAAGGGTGAGCACTCACTCACTCACTCACACCTGTGTGGAGCTGTCTGCAAAGGGGCCAGATGAGAATACTGCAGTACAAGCAGAATAGAGCAAGTTTAAAAGTCACACACACATACACACATATACATATACAAACACACACACACACACACACACACTTTGTCTTTATTCTACAATTTTACCAGTGCCAGATACTGTATGCCAGCCCCAATACATATCCGGTCAAAATTCAAATTTCAGGGTAAAACAAAGTGTCCACCCATTCCAAAATAAACGTTTGCCTATTGGCAGTATCCAGACTCTTTGCATACAGGGAAGTGAAGTGAAAGAGTCTGGTCCACTAGTCAACCAGTCTCCTACAGTATGTTGACATGATGGCTATATGCCTTCTTATGAGGGTCTGTGTCCACCAAACACGCTATTTACGCTGAGAGCATTCAAAACCTTACTTCCAGAGCGCTTTCTGATACCTTCTCGGCTCTTGTTGTTGCTAAGTTACGAGACCAGCACTATTCTAAAAGTTGAACCGATTTCAAATTGCGGTGTTAAAACATCATCTTTGTTGGCATCTTTTTTTCCGCTGAAGGTGCTTAAAGCTCTGGACGTTGAAGCTCATAGAATTTGCATTAAAAATTAGCGCGGCCAGCACAAAAAATGCATCTGGTGTACACAGGCCCTTATGCTATGTGATCTAATCTCTTCCACAGAGTCCAAGAACAGCTCCAAGGCTCCTGAGAATCGGCCTGCTGCCACCTTCTCTGACCCACTGGCCAAACGCAAGAGGCCCAGTGGGGCACGTGGAACCCTCTGGCACCCCATATCAGAGGAGAGCTCTGAGGAGGACTCTCCCTCTCCCCCGAAGTCCCCCAAACCCTCACGGGACTCCGACGGGGCCACGGCATCGGACACTCAGCCCCCGTCTCCTCGCACCGCACGGGCCATACAGGCTGCTCTGATGGACAGCGGCTCTGAAGAGGAGGATGGAGCAATAGGCAGAGATGCTCCCAGAAGTCCCTGGGGCGACATGTCTCCGCGGACGATGTTGGCCATACAGGAGGCCATGCAGGAGGAGCAAGAGACGGTTCCCGCGGAGACGCATAAACCTCCTATGATGGACTTATCCACTTCCAAGGAGCCTCAGCATCAGAGTGCAGAGCCCGCTTTTGAGCAGAGTGGTCTCCGCCAAGCACAAGCCCACCATAGCAGTGGCGCTGTGTACATCAGCAGTTCCGACGAGGAGATGGATGTTATAGCCACAGACATGCATGTCAGGAATGGGACCAAGACTTTGCATCCACTGGAACAAGCCAACAAGACCATGAATAGTCAGCAACATGGTGGAGTTTTGTCTCTGAAAACATTATGTACCATCCAGAGAAGTTCAGTGGTGGCAGATGACCAGACAAGCTCCACAGGCAAAGAGAAGATGGTAGGAGATAAGAGCGGCCATAATAAGGAAGTCCTGCAGGAAGATTCTGGGATTGTGGAGGACTCGATTAAGGCAGTGATGAGCACGAATTTGCTATCCTGCAACACCCCTTTAGATATCAGAGATGCAACCATCACATCGTCAGACAGTGAATCAGAACCCACCACTCCATCAACACCGCTGCCCTCTGCTAGCCTCCTATCTGAAAGACATGCAGTGACGTCCCCAGCACTCACTACCTCCATGGAAGGGCCTGGGAGGAGGGAAGAGGTCCCTCAATGGAATGGACAAGAAATCAAGTCAGACGAGGAGGAGGAGGGGGAGGGGGAGGGAAGGCCATCTCAAGATGATGTTAAGATTGAGACTAGTGATGAGAGTAGCACAGAAGGTATGGCAGAGTTTATTTTTGATTCTTTGGGCTGCTTGTGTGTTCTTTGGTTTCTCTTACAGTACTTCTCTCCTTCCTCCTCCTCCTCCTTTTTTCCTCTCATAAGTTCATGTTCGTCTTGCTATGATGATGTTTTAGAGATTTCATACCTTTTTTAGTTGTGCTTTTTAAACTGACAGCTTTTTGTGTTCTCCTACACTGTCTAATGAGCTGTAACTGTCCGCCTTTAGAGAACTTTATTGAAGTGTCAGAAGGAGAGGAAGAGTTTGTGGACATAGAATCTGATGAGTCTGAACTCAAGCAAGGCTCCTCATTGGCTGGTGTGGATCAGCCCAAGGACATAATCCAGAAAGAGGAAGCAAACAAGATGGAGGAATCGGTGGTAGAGGAGCTGAAAGAAGATGATTCTAGAATTTCCGCAAGTGAAGAAGAGGAAAAAGAAGAAGTAAAAGGACCAAGCACAGCAAATGAGTGGGATCATATAGATGAGGTACATACTTGCATTTGAGTAGAAATAAACATGGGGGTGTACGATATCGGAGCCATGACAAATTAGTGAAATAACTAAGAAGTAGGAAGATACAGTACCTTTCCATAGGAGAGAAAACTTTAATCTTGGTGTGTATTTATATAGACATTCACACCACTTTTTTCTTTGTATGTGTCTGTATATGACATGACAAAAGCATGTGATGTGATTTGATGTTGGCCAGGCGGAGCTGCGTCAGCTGGAGAGCTCCCTGCAGGTGGAGGAGCACAGCCTGAGGGGGCAGCAGCAGCAGCAGCAGAGAGTAGCAGCCTCTGTGTCTGGACAGATGTGCCAAGAGAGCCAGGTAAACTGCATTACCCAGCATTCACAGCATGTGCATCGTAACTACATTACCCAACATTCACAGCATGTACAGGAAAACTACATTACCCTACTCTCACAGGATGTACAGCTAAACTACATTACCCTTCACTCACAGCATGTGCAAGTAAACTACATTACCCAGCATTCGCAGTACTTCTGAGAGAGAGACAGGTCAAACTCATGACCTTCCATTTGTGATTTGTTTGAGAGAGAGAGAGAGAGAGAGGGGGGGGGGGGTAAAGCACATTCCCCAACACTTCACACTTTCTTCTAGAGAGATGTCTCTAAGCTGTGCTTTTGCTGAATGTGAAAGTCTTTCATTGACTGTCATACAAAGTTCTTTTAACTCCTTCTCTACTAAATCATCAGAGGACATTTTTAGGCTACAGTATATTCTGACGTATCCAGCGTTGTAGTCTAGTTTGCTGTAGTGGGTATACTGCCTGTGACTGTAGTGGGTATGCTGTCTTGTAGTATTACAGTGCTGTCAGTATTGCAGCACATGTTTTACCCAAGAACTTCTTATACCAGCGTACAGTAGCTATCACATAGACTACAGCCCTGGACTTATCCCAATATTCCCTCCTGTACTGCACCATCGGGGTTCCTACCCCAATATTCCCTCCTATACTGTGGCATAAGAGTTCTGATCCCAGTATTCCCTCCTGTACTGCACCATCGGGGTTCCTATCCCAATATTCCCTCCTATACTGTGCCATAAGAGTTCTGATCCCAGTATTCCCTCCGATACTGTTCCACACGAGCTCCTATCCCAATATCTCCTCCTATACTGTAGGAGCTTGTGTCCCAATGTCTCCTCCTGCACTACACCACAGGAGCTCCTAAGGCTGTTTGGGGTTCCCTTCCTGGTGGCGCCCATGGAGGCAGAGGCCCAGTGTGCTGCCCTTGACCGGGCTGACTTGACCCACGGCACCATCACAGACGACAGTGACATTTGGCTCTTTGGTGGCCGACACGTCTACAAAAACTTCTTTAGCCAGAACAAGTATGTGGAGCACTACCAGTTTGTTGACCTCCAGAACCAACTAGGTAAGTGCTGTATCACTTTGTTTACGTGTATTCATTTTTTTTTAATATAGATAATCACTACCTGTGTCCTGTATTATTCTGGTCTCTGAGTAATTTATTACAGTGATGATGGTGATTAATTAGACACCAAAACACCTACTGTATCATTCAGGCACTGGTTCCATTAAATAGGCTCCTAATCATTAAACTGCCTTAATTCACCTTGTGAGCTGAAAGCCTTTGATACTGAGAAATGCACGTCTGTCCTCTGTACCTGTGTGACGTAGGCCTAGACCGCAGCAAGCTGATAAACCTGGCTTATCTCCTGGGCAGTGATTACACCGAGGGCATACCTGGGGTGGGCTACGTCACGGGCATGGAGATCCTCAATGAGTTCCCAGGCCCGGCACTGGAGCCACTCCTTCAGTTCAGGTCAGACACACTAGTGGACAGCGTGCATGTTGAAACAAGGGCTGAATCCCAACAACATCAACAACAATCACCACCATACAATATACAGTAACTACTACGAATAATTGTAAACATTTTAACAATTACAGCACTGATTTGCTGTAGTGCTTTTCTAGGTACTCAAAGACACTTTACTGTCTCACATGCACGGAAAAGAGTCAATATTCCATGAGGAAATGGAATGTGTTGGAACACATCTTTGCATTAGCATGACAGAATATCCAGCAGGGATGGGTGGTGATTCTGGCTTGTTTGTCCCAAACTCAGCAAGTGGTGGGAGGAGGCCCAGGAGAATAAGAAGCTGGTGGCTGACCCCAAGGACACCAAGGTCAAGCGCAAGCTGAGGGGCCTGAAGGTCCAGCGGGGCTTCCCCAACCCTGCGGTGGCCCAGGCCTACCTGCACCCAGCCGTGGACCCCTCAGAAGCCTCCTTCAGCTGGGGCCGCCCTCACCTGGAGCTCATCAAGGAATATCCTTCCACTGGCTTTGTGCCACCAACCTGTTTATGTTTATGTTTATGTTTGTGTTTATGTGTATGCTGCTGTGGTGAAGAAGCTGTTATGTCGCTCGACTGACTATTGGGCGACTCCGGTTTGATTCTGAAGTCCCATGTGGCGAGTCTGTGTCTGTTAAATATCAGTCACTTAACTTATTTTATTGTATTCCGCAAATACTTCAATTGTTCAAAGCAGCTTTCAAACCAACACACACGTGATGTAGCAACTGCTTTTGTTTCGGTATCCTGTGTATGTTTGTTGTGTTTGGCAAAAGTCTTTGTCTAAGGCAGCATTCATGCCAACACGCGCAGGAAGTGATGTAATGTAGCAATTGGAAGAAGCTTGCAGATTGGTTAAAAACACTGTTTTTTCGGCTCCAATTCAGGCATGTATGTTGTACAATTATTTATAGAGAGGGTCATGAATATTCTGCTTTTTAGTCAGGGAAAGAAAGTCAGGGAGTACAGTGGGAACCCTGTGTATATGTTGAGATCTGTTTGTAACCACACCAGTTAAGTCTTTAACTGAATCCTGTACATTCTGTCAAAGTCGGTTTGGTTGGACCTGGAGGAGGACTGAGGAGACCCTGCAGCCTGTCCTAAAACAGCTCAACACACAACAAGTATACACTATATGAATATATATACATCTTTTTTATTATTATTTGTGTTGTTATGTATCTTCTTATTATTATTATTACTATTATTATTATACACTTTATATGAGCAAGCATAGTATTATTTAAATATTTCAAATACTAAATACATCAATTCATGCATGTTGATAAAGTAGTTATTGTAGCCAGGCTACTAAAGCACTCTAACAACTTTGTCATTGTTTTTTTTTTTTTTTTTTTTTTTTTTTTTTTTTTCTCGTTCTTTTCAGACCCAGCTGCGCATCGACTCCTTCTTCCGTCTGGAGCAGCAGGAGCGACAGACAATCCAGAGCCAGCGTCTCCGTCGAGCCGTCACCTGCATGAAGAGGAAGGAACGTGGCGAAGCAGGACAGGATGCGGAAGAGGAGGACGAGGTAATCGGCACCAAAAAGGGGAAGAGTGGGAAGTTGGAGCAGGAGAAGGAGAAGGAGCAGACGGCAACCAGCAGCTCTGGTGGGGCATTCCAAGGAGGCTTTCTTGGGTCACAGGGAGCAGGTGTGTATCTGGGGAGTCCTGAGGAAGAGGAGGAGCCAGTGGTGAAGGACAGGAAAAGTAATGCGCCAGCTTGGCAAAAGAAAATGGACACTCCTTGCAAGAAGGGAGTGGAGACTCCTCAACAAAAGAGAGTGGAATCTCCTTGGGAAAAGAAAGTGGAAACTCCCCAGGAAAAGAAAAAGGAAACTTCCAAGTCCGTTCAAAACAACCGCCCTCAGAAAGCAGTGCAAATAAACAACAGCAGCAGCGGCAGCAGCAGTTCTGACTCAGACAGTGACAGTGGTCGGCCTGTTGCTATGGTGACGGCACAGTCTGTCTTCACTAATAAACCTCAGAGGAAAGGCAGAAGAGGGGGGCGCGGAAGAAGCAGGCCGTTGCGCTGAGAATAGCATTAATATGAACATTATTCATATTAACATCAATATTAATATTGATACCAATTAATAATAATACACATACTGTACTGTATGGTACAGTCATACGATCATTGTGAAATTTATCATTAAAACCTCAGGGCTTAAGACATGACTGGTTAGTAGATCTAGAAGCTAGTAGATAGCCTTTTGTTTGTAAACATTTGTAAATTTGGCTGTCGTAAATGCCCTTTAGAAGATTTATTTTTACAATGTTTACTAGCTTACAACGTTTTTGTAATGTTTCCTTTTTTAATGGTTGCCACATAACATCATGAAATGTTTTGAGAGATGTATGAATGCTGAACTGCCAGGATATTTGTTTATGAAATAATTTATTTCTATTGCATCTGTTTTCATTCTCATCATTTTGTTGTCTCAAGCTGGGGACCACCCTGCCTACATGCTGGTCCTCAGACTGGTATACACACATCCCTTTAGTCCTCCAATAGTGTCTGCATTTACATTTCTGTTTATGCCTTTGGCAGATGTGTTATTGCTGGAAAACTAACACAAGGGATTTTACTCATGTAGTTTAGAGCAGCTGTGAATGAGACAACACAGCAAGGTGTTTAAATGCCTCTGACTGATGCAGTTGATCAAATAGTATGGCTGTGTTACAGTAGCTTAATCATTCCTATATCTGGGGCATAGAAACGTACAGTATTATAAGAAAATAGTTGTAGGCTATAGACTATATGTATAGAAAAATGAACTCACAGATGTACATGGTTCACAAATGATCCCAATATCCTGCCTTCCCCTAAGCCCAGAACCCTCACAGACATTTGACCGACATTAATCAGCCTATCATGGAGTCAATTCAAGCCAGTCAAAGACATTGAGGGTGCAAGGCTTTGGGTGGGTAGACATAATAGTAGCCCCTATGAGCATGTAACACACGCTGTCTTGTCAGTAGAGGGCGCTATGGGCATTTGCCACCCCCGTAGTGTATCGTCACATCACAGATGGTGAGATTGCTGCAGCCTGTGCCCCCAGCATATGCCCCCAACCCCACACCAGCGCTGACCCATTTTAGCCAGGCCAGCTGCTGCATTCCATCAGCCCGCATAGCAGCATTCTGTTGGGGGAAGGAGGGAGCCTGGAGCCCCCCCCCCCCTCCCTCACCCTCAAGTCCAACAGCCGGAGCATCACTTCAGTAGCCAGTAGTAGCCTACTGACATGGAAATACAAAACAGCATGGAGCCAGAGAAAAAAGAGACCAAGAATGACAGAGATATGACAAAGCTCTACGGTAAGGGTCAAAGCGTTATTAAAGCATACTGCTATGCTTGAATAAACATTTAAGCACTCAGTATGGGACATGTGGTGTCCTCAAAGAAAATGCACAGATATACAAGGGTAATCTATTGATATATTTTTTTCTTTCTTTTTTATTCGTTTACATGGGGAGCAATACTGAGTAAATCAGTGAGATGAGAGATGACAGGCCAGCTAGTGTTATACTACCATCAAGGATGCTGAGATTGAAGAACAGGCGCTGGGTTTGGGCAGAAAAGCAGAATCATTGGCAAATGTGTGAAGGGTTTTGAGATGCAGGCGTGACAATGACATCCCATATAGTTGTGTGTGTATTTTGTGGCTTGCCTGTCTCTTGGCAAGAATAACACAAACAGAGAAATGTTCTGTAAAAGTTTTACAAATGTTATATGAGTTATATATTAGCTTTTTGCTTTGTATTGGGTATAATTTCTGGCCTGGGTCATTGAGTTGTTGCAGGTTGTTGTGCCAGATGTATTTAAATGAAGATAATTTACAGTGCATTGCGCAACATGTGCACTTGTTGATGCATTTGATTCGTGAAACTAACTGCTCAGTTAATTTTAGAACTGTTGAAACAAGTAAGCCACCAGTGCTCAGGATTCAGGGGACCAATCGTTTATCTTCTCCTAGGGGTAGGAACTATGGGACGGTGTGCGTCTGTGTGTCAGTTCTTGCATGTATCCCAGCTCCCTCCCACTCCTCCTGACCTAGAAATGTAACCCGACCAGGCTGAATTACGTCTATGGAATTGGTTTCATCTTCAGGCAGTCAGATATTTCTCACACACACAAACACATACAGACACAGACAGACATGGTCATACATATCTGCACACACACATAATGTACATACTTAATATACATTAATAAACATACTGTATGCATATGTATATATACTCACATATTCACACACACATATATATATATATATATATATATATATATATATATATATATATAGGCCTACACACACA
>JASCQY010144788.1:2500-11891 GCA_030264315.1 Sardinella tawilis | reverse complement strand
AAAGAGAGAGAGAGAAAGAAAGAGAGAAAGAGAGAGAGAGAGAGAGAGAGAGAGAGGGAGGGAGGGAGGAAAGAGAAACATTAACAAATACTTGATGCTTGAGGACAGCTTGATCTGTAAGTGAATTTAAACACACACACACACACACACACACACACATACACACACACACACTCATCCCCACACGCGGCGTCTTGCGACATCACACCAGGGTGTCCACAAGTATGCAACGTTTCCAATCATTTACCAAGAGACTCATTAGACGCTTACCAGAGTGAGCTTGCTGGCTGTCAGGGCTCCCCCCTGCGCTGAAACATACACATAAGGACACAGGGATTCGTCTGTGTCAATGTGGCTAATACAATCCAGCCCTGCCACGTCATGGCATATTTGCGCAAAAAAAAAACAGAGTAAGAAAACAACCCGAAAGCGGAGCCTAATGGCATTTAGGTATGCGTATGCACATACATATCAGCTCCAAGGCATGATTTTGAAAAACATGTATACACACACACACACACACACAGATGCACACAAGGGAATGAAATTCCACTGACTGCACGTGATCCTGATTTTTTGTTCTTTTTTTATTCTAGTTATTGACAGAGAAGAATTCCAGTAATGAGGTTATGGGGGAACCGTGGTGAATGTTATCACATTGGTTTCACCTCAGCTTCTCTGCTGATGACAGCCCTTTGAGGGGAGATGGATAAAGTACGCACAACTTCTACAGTTTCTATTTTCTTTTTCTTCCATTTGTTTAGTTTTTTTTGTGGGGGTCCACACAGACCATAATGGTAAAAGTAATTTCTGAAAAGTCAAAAAACTTCAGAAACTTTTGCTTACCAAGGCTTGCCTTTGTGTTGATCACTATTATGTTGAATATAGAATGACTTCTGGAGGCAAACTCTCCTCTTGAGGCACCTAGAACATGAAGCACACGAGGTAGAGAGGAGAGAATGCCTGATACTCTGCTGGGGGACATATCCATGCCAGTGCTGGGGAACATCTAGTCCTTCAACACATAATGCAAGCTTTAGTGATTCACTCTACAGCATGTTGTAGTAATAATGTAGTGGCTTCAGAAAACTGAAACCAGAATGCTGTGGGTTCAATTTGTAGCTGCCATAGTTGTGTGTGGTGTCCCTGAGCACTTAGGCATTGCATATACAGTACATTCACAAGTATGTATTTGGCAGAAGCTTTTATCCAAAGTGACTCACCTTTGTCAACTATCAATCTGTCCCCTAGAGCAACTGAGGGTTACTGGAGGGTTAATGTAAGTGCCTCGCTCAAGGGATTCGAACCCCCAGTTACAAGGCTACTAGCATGTCAGCCACATTCTTTAACTGCTGCGCCACCACCACCCCTCTAGCAGCTCCAAAGCTAGCATATGAAGCTAGCATCATATAGTTAAAGGCATAAGCCGTTATAAATGCTACTGTACAGTATATATACTGCTATAAATACTACTGAATATTGTGTATTGTGCAGTGAAAGAATGAATGTTCTGCAATCAGGTCATGTCTGCTTGAGGGAACATTTGAGGTCAAACATTAGGAGTCAACTCTGCAGGGCAACATAAAATGGTAAGATCAGGTCACTAAGACATGTTACTCCCAGAGGATTGTCCCTGAATCTCTGAATAAGAGCTTAAGCAGTAGTTAACAGTATATTTCTACATATTGTGCACTATGCAGTGAATGGCTGTTCTGAACACATGCTACTTCTACTGGAGAGGATAATGTTTGCCATGAGACAACAAGGCCAACATATTTGTGGCAATTCTGTTGGGGAAGATGCATAAGACGATGATTTAAAATGATGACTGTGATGACAGGAAATAGGCAACTTACGCAACTGCATGACTATACAGCAAACAAAATAAGCCACAGCATAAGGCAAACTCGCATATTTCATTTGGAGCGTCAGTCTACATTAAAGTCTGTGACATTCTAAAACAGCATTTTGCAGAGAAAATTGCTCATCTCTGCCGTCACTGTTGGGCAACTCTGTAAAAGCACTGCAAAAAAAAAACATCATTGTTACATGACAAAAGAGATTATCATCTTGAATTTCTATGGTTTACATGTTGGTTGCTCAACAAGTACTTGATATGACAAATGCAAGTCCTGAGTTGTGCCACATCTTTGCAGTAGCCTATGCACTGTATATGGTAGAGCCCATTCCTCCTCACCTGCTTGTCTGTTGGCAGCCCCGCGCCGGTACGCCTGGATGAAAGCCTGTGAGGAGCCCACTTCCACCTCCTTCAGGCCCTCCAGCACCACCGCCTCCTCTGCCTCGTGGATGCGGCTCACTTCCGAGGGCTGGCTGTCCTGCAGGAACGAAATGGGTTGTGTCCAGCACAGACTTAAAAGTATACTGCAGGTTTATTATTGTGTATCGTTGGAGTCAGTGATGGTCAGTGGTATGGTACTCATATGCATTCCATGCACATCTTTTTTTTTTCAGGTGATGCGTGTGGGTTTCCATTTCCAAGAGAAAGGGGACAGTGTACAAAAGCAATACTAGGTCCAAAATAAACAACGCTTATGTACTACATAGTAATGTAGATGCATTAGTGCACTCAGAATGAAATCACTGTTGTAAATCATGCTTACAAAATTTGAAAGCTTATGACTAATGAGAGAGACTTGGGTAATAATTGGTATCCATGCCATTTACATACACACAGAGAGACAGAGAGAGGGAGAGAGAGTAGACTACCACAACTTACCAACAGATCATAGATCTTCTCATTGGAAATATGATAGAAGGATACTCTGACACAGCAGGAAGAGGCTTCTGGTGCTGAGAACAACCATTAAGGGGTTTGGAGAGAAAACTGTTCAGCTGCTGTTGCATAAAACAGAACAAATTGCTGTCTATGGATGATCAGTCCAAAGACAGTAAATTCATAACCTACTTCCTGCACAAATCTGGCTTAACTCAATTATGTCTTGGAATGGTCCACCACCAACAGGCCAACAAAATAAGAAAACACCGCTAAGTCATGTTTCCCTCAAAAGGTCAAGCCACCATGTCAAGTCATATTATCCGGAACAGGCAGTGAGTACTACTCCGTTGCCTTAACGACAACAAAAGGATACCGTTAAAAATGTCCTCAGACACGCGGCTGAGTATGCCTCTCTGCTTGCCCGTCAAGCTCCCGCCAAGCATAGTGTAAGTCTTTCCACTGCAGGGGGAGCCGTAGGCGATGACACAGCCGTTGTAGCCCTGCATGAGGAAGCCCACCAGAGGCTGAGGAGACGCACTTCACGTTAGACCTGAGTCATTGCGTCTTCCCGACCTCACAAATCACTAACCCGCAGCTTTATCACGCAACGATTCAATTACATTTTTCTCCCGTGACTTCTAGTCCGGTATCGGTAAGTGCTGTTTCATTGCCAAAGTCAGGCATGACTACACAAAACTACTGTTTTAGAATCTAGTCCAAAGCTTACCTTTGCTGTGGATTCGTAAATATCTTTCTGGTTAGTGCTCTCATTCCACACTGCATCAAAGAGAAGAGAATGGGGCTGGTGACCCTGAAAAGGAAAATTTAAAAGAAAAAGAGAGAGGCGCATTTCACACCAGACTGCCTTCAAGGTTATTGTCATACACTGGGAAGGCTATCATCTCTGCATAACTTATTCCACCGAGGAAGCTATTTGAGGCCACTGCTCTAATTAAAATTGCTGTTTTGATTTGGATAGTTGGGCTATACAAACACTTACCCGGCCAGTGTCAACAACAATCCTGTTCGGTTCAACCACTTTGATAGAGTATCTTGCTTCGTCTGAAAGGGTTCATTGTGAAAGGACAGTTGGGATTATTTTCAGTGCTCTGGAAGATATTGCCTTTTTGAGGTGAAGCTGCAACAAAAGCTATTCTAGTTTACAGTGTGTTATTTTTTATGACTGTGATTTTAAAGGGACCATCGTTCATTTCATTCCAGCTGTGATGACTGAAAGGCTAACTAGGCTACACTAAAGTTTTTTCTTCGGTAGCCCAATATATTTAGATAATATTTTATCTTTACAATGTGGATTACCAGTTTGGGGATCCCGCTGTCGCTGGGGACACAAGCGAATGGACACTTGAAAGTTTTTCCCTGCGTCCTGTTCTTCTTTACAGTCCTTTAATCTGTTGCAAAAATGAAGTGCACTGTTATAATAGTGAATGGAAAACTGGACAACCCCCTTCTGAAGGGTAGGCTAAATCAAACATAGGCCTATTATAAAAACAGAGATCGAATAAGTATGATTTCAGTTTAAATGGCCATGGGGTTTTCAAGTAAACGCAGCGCATATACCCTCTGTCCATGACAGGTTTTCAGATTCTCTGTTTGCATCACAACAGGTGGGCTACCCAAACACGCAATGAACTGCGAACAAATAACACATACAGTAATATTAGCTCATAGTTATGAAAAAAAGCTTTTCGTGCAACAGTTATTTCATGCGTAATTCATGGGACTCACCTGTTGACTGAAGTATTTGTGACGGACACAAAGTCATCGGACAGAACTCCATCAGTGAAAAAGACACCAGTAGACTTTCTTAAACTTGGAAAGACATTCCAAAACGACTTTCAGAAGAATACTGTCAAGTGTTTTCTCTTCCTGTTTGGCAGAGAGCGTCAATAAGAAAACGAAATGGAAAAAGCATTACCAAATCGATGAAATTGTAACCCGAAGCATCCTACAACAATCATAACGGACAAGTAAATGAGCCCCTGGTTCACCTTGACTCATATTGACAATAGACGACTTGCCCACTCCCATTCATCCCGAGATGTTCTCGTAAACCCGCACACGCGTAACCATTTTTGATCCCTTGTGACTTGAGCAAAACTTTACCCCTAAATTAAGCTGTCCGTGTTTAACATTGCATTTCGAAGATATGTGGTATATGACAAATCGCTAACAATGCATGTGAATTTTGCAAAGGCAGTGATAGGGTTACCTTTGATCACCAAGCATCCCGTTGGGAATGCATTGCGCTTTTCTTTCACAAAAACTTGAAATAATTCCACATCGTTAATATCGTGTAACTTGTATGATGATTGTAGTTCAGAAAACGATTTAGTATTTTGTCAAACTCGAGGTCTGGTTTCGCTTCACATCCACGACTACCTTGACCTGTGTCTAAAGCAGTGTATTTATGACCAGTTGCCGGAGAAGTAGCCAGGAACGCTGAGGGCGCACAGACCTTACCGTTACTCCCATGGGTTGCTCGCTTTAGCAGAGGGTGAATTAGCCTGTCTGACATAAACCACTCATCTTCCTCGGAGTTGAAGCTAAGATGTATCCTGAAATTGTTTAACACTTCCTAAAATAATTTCCCACATAGAATAACCAAAATTTCACCTTTAGTATAGGCCTTTGACCTATAGGCTGTATTGTCTTTATTATTCATGAAAAAGTCAGCAATATCAAATATCAAAGAAATGAATTATGATTATCAAATGCACGCATATATTCCATGACCCTATCCATATCCTTGACATGGTGTGGAGTTTGGACATCCCTTTGCAGCACAGGGAGGCATTTAGACCCCCTGACAGTGATGGAAGAGGTATGAGCAAAGAAATGCTGTGAAGGGGCCTGTAATGAGACTCAGGGTAAATTATGGCACCATGGGATGGTCAGCAGCTAGGAGCTGACACAGCCAGCTGTGCTTGCCCTAACAAATAGCCAGAGCCTTCTCAGCAGGCTGAGACTACCGTGGTGTTGCTTACTTGAAGAGAGGGCAAAATTAGACTGAGGAGGTTGGTCTGACACATAAAAATGTCTAAAAGGACTATGTGCCTGACTCTCGGCTTTAAAATGATAATAATACATTAATTCCATGAGTTAGTGAGAGGGTCAGAAAATGCATTGCCCAGTGCCCCTTCACACACAATTGAATTAATTGATTGTCAATGAAGAACAATTAATTGATTGTAATTACTTGTATTTCATTGATGTCATTGATGTTGTTTAATACAATTAAACAACTCGGTTGTTTAATACAATTAAACAACCGAGAACCAAAGAAAAGATTGACCTGCCATGCAAGATATCTTTCAGATAGGCCCATTGCATTGTAATCTGTTGAGAGATCCTCTAGATTCCTCATGCCTGGAATGAGACACAGAAAGTTACATTCAGTAAATGGTCCCTCAGGGAGACTTGGTGAAATGCTTGATACATAGGTGCCAGTGATATAATTAGTAAACCATTCTGTTAGCCACTAGGCTGCCTGTAAAGGTGAACCTCATGGCATATCAAACTAACTCTGACAGAGATAACACACAATCTCCATTAGGTGGCAGTGTAATCATACTACAATAACAAACAGCTGTTGTCGCGCATTCAGAAGACTAAACTTTATTACGCAGGCGGTGGTGAGGCATTTTGCATTGGCTCGTATTTCTGTGTTGTAATGGACCTTCCTTATTATTTTCAAAAAATGTAATTAGGCTTAGGCAACAGCCTATGTTTGAAACTGTGATTGAATGTACCCTTTTATTCTCCTCTCTTTAAACAAATGATAGGACTTGGGTGTGGGGTCATGGATTCACCTAAATTGCCCGCGGGAGGAGCTGCACGGAGACAATCCTTTACGGTGCTCTCGGCGATGTATTTTTAAATCGAGCGAGCTGAATGACAGCCAACTTGGACGGCGACCAGTGTTTCTGCAAGCGATTCAGTTGTACCCCTCGCCCCGAATGGCTCCCCCAAAGTGGGTCAGGAGGAGATGCGTCTCAGGTTTCTATGGAGGTGCATCTCTCGGTCGGGGGCGTAGAGGGATCAGTGGCCATCACAAGTCACCACCACCAACTGCGACGGATATGAGTTATGATCAAAACGACCACAAACTTGACTGCTAAACAAACACCATAACAGTACATGGCAGACTCCCGTTCCACATAGCAATCCAGGCTACTCTCATGCCTGGTTTTCCATTAAAGCCGATCCAATGAAAAATATAGGCTGCGGGAAGGCTACCTGATGTCGATCGGACCTATTCAAGGATACTGTAGCCTACAAAGTAAGAAACCGAATATGTCATTTCCTTGCCAGACAATCATTCTTCGACCTTAATCGAATGCCAACATGTTATCAGTGATTAGTAGCTGTGAAGTATCATTTTACTGCGAGCCGCGCCTTGACAAGCGGAAATGGAACGTTGCCACAGGAATAACCAAGACATGAGAAAGATGCCAGCAGAGGACAAACCAAACCCACTTCCATCGCCCTGTTCTGTAATTACACGTTCAGTGTGCGCACAAAATTGAAATGTACAAATTTCAATAGTTTGCCCTCCCCAAAACTAGAAGTTGGTTATACGCATTAAACACCAAGCACCAGACATCTTCACCAACTTTGCGACAGAATCAAAATTAACTGGACTTCAGTGGGTCACGTGAGACCTTCAAAAACGTAGCGCTCCCTCGTCCTTGTTTTCATTTTGGCATCAATATAGCACAACAGTGTAGCCTTTTAACTGATGCGTAAAAATGAACAAACGCATTTGAAACACTAGAAGTTGGGTTCAGGCTTAAGGAGAAAAGAAAAAGCAAGTTCTTGGAGGCATCCACTGGGCGCATTTCAAGGCATTGTGCCTGGCACTTCTCCTGCAACAAGCAACCATAATGTTGACGCAAGACTTTCCACCAACACAAAGTGCTCTCTGTGAAATAAAGAAAGTAATCCAGAGACGTGATTATAAAATTCTTTCAACTTTAATCAGTTCAAAAAGTCTCACAACAAATGTAACACTTAGAGAAGGGGACTGCCACTAGCCATTGGTGTTTGATTTTATACATTCCTTGCCTAATTAATTTGCTGGCAATTACATTTTTCCTCTCTGGATAAAAGCATTTTGTTTATTTGAACAGAATTTAAAGATAAAAATGAAAATGCAAAAATACAAAATTAAATGTAAACCGAGTTTTATTTTGCTCTAAGTAGTGTCTTGAAGCACTACAGCATGGTAAACAATGAAAATTAGTACAATTCATTCTGAAAAAAGCTGAGTTAACATGAGTTGTTATAAAGATGTAACCTACATTAACCCATAAATATTTCTGAACCACTTTCTTATACTTCGATTTAATGAAGGCTCACAAATGAGCAACAATCCTCATTGAGGAGAACAGAAACTTGATGTCGGCAACGCGACAGCACACACGCACACACCCACCAAAGAAAACAAATAAACAACCAAAAAAAAAAAAAAAAAAAAGACAATAACCTTATGTTCCCATGGTATGAAAGATGCTATACAATTGGGATGATATGCACATAATCCAAACATGCCTCCAACCTCAGCAAAGAGGCCCCTTGGAGAAAAGGCGCCACAAACACCACCCTGACACCACTATAGAGGAAGAAGACCACAAAGAGGAGAAGAGGAGAGAAGAGGAGAGGAGAGGAGAAGAGAGAAAAGGGTGGATGGGGGAAATGGAGAGGGAAGAGAAAAAAGCAGCATCTTCCGGACCTTCATTCATAATCACATTCTCTTTGCCACCGGCAGCTACAGAGGGCCACGAGGACAGGCCTTTCAGGCGCGCTCTCCCCTCCTAAAAATACTGACGACATCACTTCCTGTGGGCAACGTCTCGGGACTGAAGGGGGGGGGGATTTCTGTAGATGACTGGAGACACGTTTTTTTTTTTTTTTTTTGCGCAAAAAAGAGAAAACAAAAACAACAAAACAAAAAGGAAAACAAGGTATGTTCTGCTGCCTTATATAGTATATATATATATATATATAACAAATACAAATAAGGGAGGGGCAGTGAGTTGTTAGGGCAACCAAATCCAAACAAAACCAAAAAGTTTAAAATGTAATTCTTACAACCTCATGCAGCTCATAGTTCTGGTATGTCCAACTGTATGCTTGAATGAACAATGCAAAGATATTACACAGATGTCTCCATATAAAACGCATACTATGTAAAAAGGGCCACTGGGTGACTAGCATTTACATATTGGCATTGTTTTGGTCGACAACCACCCAAGTGCTGACCTCACCTTTCCACAAGACAGTCTAACCGTGCACGCACACACACACACACACACACACACACAATCCTCAAAGAGCATATACACACATACACACACACACACACACACACACGCTGCCCAGGGAAGGCGTTCTGCCTCAGCACTCAGCTCTCGGTTGTGTGTATTCTAGTTTTTCATTTGTGTCCTTATGTACAGGTGTATGCATGTGTGTGTGTGTGTCTTGGGTGGGTGTTGTGAGTCAGACTGAGTTTTGTGTATGTGTGCGTGTGTTTGAGAGTGAGAGAGAGAGAGGGGTTGTGAGGGCTCAGTCACACATCTCCTCAGGGATCTCATGGGGGTTCAGGATGCCGGGCACAGACATCTGAAGCTTGTG
>JASCQY010144662.1:0-11897 GCA_030264315.1 Sardinella tawilis | reverse complement strand
GGGGAGCAAGGGAGGGAAAGAGAGAGAGAAAGAAGGGAGGGAGGGAGGGAGGGAAGGAGAGAGAGAGAGTTATCCCCTCCGACACACAGAGAGACAAAAAAAAATACATACAAGCATTTTTCTAATCAAAGGCAAGCCAGACACACACACACACACACACACACACACACACACACACACACACACACACACACACAGGCCCCCAATCTGTTTTCCATGGAGAGAAAGTACAAATAGTAAACAAAGGCTGTTGCAAATATGAGTTTTGCTTCCCATTCGACATCTGTCACAGGCAGCTCCACTCTGCTCCACTTGGCTGGTGGGCGTGAGCTAGTTGAGTTAGCCAAGACTGCCTCAACGCCTCCGCCTCCTCCACCCCCAGCCAAACTCTGCTCAGCTCAGGGGCCGCCAGCTCTGCTCTGCTCTGCTCTGACACCATGTCACTCTGCCTGTAGACCACCCCAAAGCCCAAAGCCCAAAGCTCAAGATGGAGAGAGACAATATGCCAAGGAAGGAGGTGTGTGTGTGTGTGTGTGTGGGGGGGGGGGGGGCTGAACAGAATTTAAAAATTAATATGAGTATGCCAACCTTTTGTCAAACGGGATGATTTGCAATCCCATGAGTTAGATAACAGGATATACTGAGTTTCTATATCCTGGGCATCAGAAATGTATATTTTAGGTGTCCCTTTTGGGACTCCGTAGTTGGGCATCTGCAAAATGTAACTCAAATTACGGCCATGAACATACAGTAATATTAACCTTCCCTGGCAGCACACGCTGTAGCACACGTTGAACCATCCATGGACCAAGGCCATTTTCAGGCCCATTCGGATGATCCACAGTCTAGCCTGGAAATAAGTTGAAGTTTTCCAGACCTGCATGTACTGTGGGGCATGAAAAGGGAGATACAGTACAGGCCTACTATCCCAACAATATTTACTTGTAGGCCTGTCCTCCACAAATGTTCACAGATAGTGAAAGGATCTGTGCAAAATTAAGCCTGATTAGATTTGACGGGATCTGTGTAAGACCGTAAAGGTTTTGACCACCCCAAGTAACAGTTCCAAGACTGAACCTGGGTGACCAATGATAGCCTGCAATGATAGATGAGGTGAAGTTCTGGACTGAGTTGCAAAAAAGATAAGTAAGGGACAGCGTTCTGCAAGGCTGTGATTATCCTGGAATAAGCTCCAGCAGAGTGATTCAGGACCCTGAGAGTGTTACCCTGCCTATTACACGGTTCTACTGAGATATCAATGAAATGACACCTTAAAGCAACGCCAAAGATCATTTGCCACTTTAAAATAATGTTTCCAAAATCGTTTTAATGTCAAATATATGCCTCATCATGATTAATGACGCCTCTTTCAAAAAGCATTGCTCCCCTCAATCGGCCAAAACAGCACTAAGTAACTTCAGGCTCGCGGACCTAGAGGGCTACTGTAAATACCATAAATCAGCGCCTACAATTCTACATCATGGCTTGAGAGACGATCATGGATAGCTATTTGAATGGGAATTTTGAATTGATACAGTCTGTGGACGAAGAGAAGAAAAGATGCGACAGTAAGACTTCTATAAAATACAAGACTTCTAAAAACAATTTATTCAACAATGAAGCAAAACGAAGTTATTTCCAATGTTGGCATGTATTGCCAACAATGCATCTAGCAAGATAAGTTGACGATGATGGCAAATATTACCCATCACAATAAACATGTAATCATGAAAATTTGCCGACTCTTAAGTTCATATGAATATCATTCCAGTTGATGAACAGTAGCTGTGTTTACATGGTGTTGTGTGTCAAAGAGCAGTTTAGCTATTTGTGGGTTTGGTTTGCGATTTCGATAGCTACCTTGCAAGCGGCAACTTAGCTAATGTTATGACTTGAGACTCGACAGCAACGTCTCCAAAGGATGCCTAGTTGAAGTTCTACCAAACAAACAGCACCAAAAAGACGATCATGAAAGTATAACCGTTATCAAATAATGTCTTGTCTGAAATTCTAGCCCATTACATTCAGGCAAAAAACCCAATGAAAATTATCTAGGCCTAGTGAATCATTTTTCATAATCCTTATCATGCTGTTAGCGTGTTTCAGTATCTCTAAGTCTTATTGATACGTTGACAGCTTGAAACCTCTGCACACACAGAATATTTATGCTGATTTACGGCACTGGTAATGGTAAATTACACTTTTAGGCTGTAGGGGCAAACTGTGCTTTGGTGGGGCTTTAACATTGTTTACTATTGTTTTCACAGCAATGAATAAGATAATAAAAATTATGTCTGTTAACTGACAGCTTAGCTAACTGTTTTTTTCTAACTTTTTGGCAATGTTCTGTTTCACTTTTCCAAGGTAGTGAGTAGTTATTGAGAAATATCAGACCTTGCAATGTGAGGGCCCACTAAACTTAATGAAGGATTGATAGCACTATGAAGGACTGTATTACACCATAAATCTCAAAGACTCATCCTGATGTTCGTTGTGCTATCTGGTCCTGTCTACTCCTTTCCAGCACACCAGAGACTTGGGCAACACACTGAAATAAAAATAAAAAAAATAATAATAACAAAAAATAAAAATACTGCAAGATCACTTCCAAGAAATTCAGGGCAAATTCATCATGCTTCCAGCACCTATAGCATCTAGCCATTCAAGTCCATTTGTGTGCAGCTACGGTCACGAAGATTATCTGCACTAAAAAAAAAAAAAAAAAAAAAGATCAATGGCAGTTGCATAAAGATGCTCTAGCTGTTTTCCAAGGTGATAAAACATCAATTTCTTTGATTTGGGTGCATTGGGATACATCATGATAAAAATGTACAGCATACTTCACTTGTGTTGCTCCCTCCCCTTGGAACTGGCTAAACCGAACTATAGACCTGCTGGTAGATGTTCCTTACTTGCACGTGGCTTTACATAGTCGGATCCTGTACTGTGCTGTGCATCCTTCCATATCTATGCCTGACACTGCAATGCAAGACAACATGACAGCTATAAATGAATGTGATTATGATCTGAATCAGAAGTCTTGGGTAAAGTCCGTAGCTCTATTAAATAATTCCAGGGTGATTAGCAAGGTCGCCAAGACGCTGATGATGATGATTAGGATTATAAAATGCTGTTCGGAAGTCTGCTAAGCTGAACAAAGTGCAGCTATTTGTCTTGCTTGCAGAACTGAAGATAACGTTTCACCTCTCCTTGATCTCGATCCTTCGTTCAACCAGAAAACAACACAACAGACTCAAAGATCCCTTTCACCTCTGCACCAGTGGTGATATAACATAGGAACACACACACACACACACAAACACAAACACAATCATAAACACACAAACACACACTCACACACACATAAGCTGTGCATTTACATTTACATCATATCACAGAATTCTACAATAAGATTGTGATGTGTAAAAATATTAAAAAAAAAAAAAATAAAGTAAAAAATATTTCCATTCAGTAAATGTACACATTGCTGGGGCTGGAGCTGGAGCTAAGGCTGCAGCAGATTAGTGTAGGTATTCAACATGTCTTTCTCTCCTGGCTGTTTCACATGGGGCAGTAAAATAAGTCAGCTATCAGCCAACGGCACGCTCAAGAACACGTTTCACTCCTAAAGTTGCACTGAAGGTGTCTTTCCTACTGAAGAGTAAGTGTGTGTATGTGTGTGTGTGTGTGTGTGTGTATGTGTGTGTGTGCCACTAACGTTCACTACAACTGTCAATCTCTAAACTGATAGGAGGAGGGAAGATCAAAGGTTTGCTGTTAAGCAAGTGTTGCCATATGATATTATGGCTCCATGCTCTGTCTTAGTAAATTCTCCAAATATCATCACAAACAGACTTCAGATCCACACACGACTGACACCTGTCACATAATCTAGATATGCTTGTGTGCGTGTGTGTGTGTGTGTGTGTGTGTGTGTGTGTGTGTGTGTGTGTGAAATAGGACACAGGATCTTTGATTTACTGTTCTAATCTGAAGTATGCAGTATTTAATACTATAAAAACATGTGGCATTTTGCATGACAACCAGCTCTCCCAATATTTAGAGTTTCCCTGATATCTTTTGTAAATCTTATGACTGAGCATATACTAGTGTGGTGCTCATCCTGTTTTTAAATATGCCATGACAGTTGGAGTAACCACCACTAAATCCTGTCTTAAAATCTTTAATCTCCTATTCTTCCTAGCTCTCTCTCAATCACACACACACACACTCTCTCTCTCTCTCTCTCTCTCTCTCTCTCTCTCTCTCTCTCTCTCACTTTCAAAGTAAATTGTGCATATCAACATCTTTCACAGACAGACAGACAGGAACAAGTTATAAAAAGTCAGACTTTACTCAGAGCAATTGAGGACATCCACAAGTTTCATTTGAGGTCTATTAGCCTAAAGCTAAAAGCTATTAGCCTATTATCTGATAAGCAACTGCTGACGGATCTTAGAGCAGAGACATAATATGATAACTCTGATACAATAATAACCAGGGCTGTTTCAGGATGATTAAACTCCACCGATTGCCTTTCACTGGCAACAACTCTGACCTTAAGAAGCATAAATAATTCCACATGTATCGGCAGACATTAATACAGTAAATGACCTGGGGTGACTGAGTTTATAAATCCTAGAGCACAAAAGTATCCTGGGCAAAGAAGAATCTTTCTTATTATTCTCACATCATGTCTGAAAAGCTGTAGGCTACAGGCTAGCCATAACTGTAGAAGAAAGACAAGGCTGTAGGCTAGCCATATATTAAGTACAGTAGTCACACACATTTCTCACAGCAAAAAAAAAAAAATTAATAAAAAAAAATTACTATATTATTACTAATTTACTTTTTAATTTAATAATTACTAATAATTGTGCAAGTAAATTCACATCTATTTGTGTAAGTTATGATATCTTGTGGAAGATATTATCCGCATCTCAGGTAAAACTGAAACTACACAATTTTGGTCACAATTCATTTACTTCTTATTGGTTATAGCATTCATCAGGGTATGAGCATTAATCATAGTTATATCTGACTCATTTCCTCTAGGCTACCTGTCCTGCCCTCTTCACCTGCCTGGCCCTTCCTTCCTGGCTTTGCTCTCCACTCCGCAGGTCCTCTGGTTTATGTTTGTTTGTTTGTTTGTTTTTTGAGAAAATGCTTTGAATGAAAAATGAATGTCCTTGACTTACTAAACTTGTTTCATTCTGACTACACACAAATCATGAAATGCTCTTTAGAGTGGGCCTACAACAATTATTCAATCAACACAATTAGGCTTAATGACAGCTAAGCCCAAACTTGGTGCTTTGTTGGTCACTGACTCACTGACTAATCATAAATCTGAATGAATTAGACACCATGCTGATATCCTGCGCATTACTGGGTATATCTGTTTACAGTAGCCTACCTGTATCAGGAGCAATGATGTCTGAGAGGCAGATGGTGTCAATAAAAAATTATCCCCCCCAAAAAATCTGAATGAATTTACAGTAGGTAGGCCTATTGGACATCTCCAACAGCCCACCCCGAAGTCCACCAGAAAACATTTGCGAAAATCCAAATCTCTCTCTAGGGTTTTTGGAAAAGTTGACAGCCCTTAGCCTATTATTACTATTGGTGCTAGTCGCATTTTGCCACAGTTTGACTTTTATTTATTAGTTCTGGTGTTACAAGAGTGCGTCTAACAGCTTGCCCGCCGTCGGCACCCATTGAGGGACACTCATCACGTTTGGAAACTGTCATATAATGACTAGTATCAGTTCGCCCTCCTATGGTTGTTAGTGGTACTGCGAAAACGGATTGCAGTAATAAACTCTGTCAAGCACAGCATCGCAAAATATAACACCTCCATCTTAACAACAAATAACAATGTTAGCCTATACTTCCAAAGCCACATAGTGCACCTGGTGAAAAGTTTGTTAGGCTACATTGTGGGCAATGGGGAGGGAAAGGACAACTTGTCTTTCCTACACCGGTTACCTGGCCTACGCAGGAGGGCTTACCTTCATGTCGACACTTGTCTCAAGAGCATTTCTCAAGCGCCTTCCTCCTGGCAGATTTCAATGGACGATAGCTCGCGAAGCTTCTGAACATAGAGCCAGATGGTGTTTCGCCTGGGTGGAGAATCCAAAGGCTGAAGAGAGAGACTGTAATCGAGTTTGGAACAAATAAACTGCCAAAATGAAGGACGACAATTGTTCTGAGAGTATAAACAAGATTTTTCAGGAGGCTCCAGCTGCTAGGAAGGCTCTTCTCGACAATTACGAAAATCTCTTTAAAGTTGCCGAATACTGCGAGAATAATTATTATAAGGTAGGCTGTGTCATTTGAAATTTTCCCTCTAACACTTTCAAGAAACTTTTTGTTTGTTTGTGTGTATTTCTTAAGGCCTACTAGCCCAGGCCTACTTGAAGGTTGTAAACAACCTCATTGCAAAATAGGCTATAAACTTGCATCTACTCCATATTTAGTTCATCTTACATGTGTGTAGGAAAACCCATGTAGCCTATACCAAACATGTCATTTGTACTCACTTTTAAGATAATGTATAATTAATTAAGTTATTGGTAGAATAATTAAGTATTTAGTAGAATATTTCAAATATAAAATTCATAGTTATTCATATTCTGAAATGCGTAGTGTCTTAGTGACACACCTCTTCATAAGAGTGCCCAGGGTGCTGTTTTTCCCTTTGGCTCTCTGTGTGTGTGTGTGTGTGTGTGTGTGTGTGTGTGTGTGTGTGTGTGTGTGTGTGCCTGCATGCCTAGACACAGTGCTTGTGTGTGTTGGAAGGTGGGGGGTAGTGTAGCCTACCTTCTCTGTGGTATGTTCTGCTGTCAGGCGAACTGTTCCTGACTTGTTGCTCTCATCTCAGACTCTCCAAAAAAGTTTTTCAGACTGTTTCTCAGACTGTCAGACAGTTTCATTTTTACCCGTTTGAGGGAAAGCATGACATGATTACTGACAGTAGACAACAACTGTTCACATCGGCTACATCTAAGTTTTCCAAAAAAATGTTTGCATTGTAGAAGGCTACAAGGCCACACCCATAGGCATCCAGTGTTCAGGGAGTTCGGTTGCTGTTGCAGTTGCTGTTGTTATGTAAAACATAAGACATTTTTATAGTTTATAGCCTAAATTACATTTAGAATGATAAAAAATATTCTGAAAATCATATACAGTACATAGATCTATCTGTCTGTCTATCTACAGTATCTATCTAAACATTAATCACTTCTGAAAGTGTTCCAAAACAACTGAAAGTGTTCCTAAACATCTGATGACAGCTGAGAGTTTACTGACGATATGCATATGCACTCTCTTGACTGATAATGGTTGACTCCATAGAATAGAATTATAAACGTTGATAATAGCGTTTATAATAAACGTAGGCTATTGTAAATGTTTATAATTCTATGGTTGACTCCCTCACCTCTTCCCTGTGGGCAGGTAGAGGACACGAGGAGTGCGGTGGAGGAATCCAAGGCCTACACCAACCAGGCTCTGGCCAGCGTCACCTACCAAGTCAACCGCCTGGCCTCTGACGTGCTCCGTCTCTTGGACACTCAGACCACTCAGCTCAAGAAGATGGAGTCCTGTGTCCATATCCTCTACCAGGTGAACCACGCCAAAGACACAAATGACAAGCTAGATATTGACTAGACTGGATCCCAATGCTCTCCCTTGTATGCCCCTTAGTATGCAGGCAAATGCTTAGGGTTTTTGTTTTGTTTTGTTTTTTTTTATTTTGGTGGTTTGGATTATTTTAACCAGAGTAATTACAACCTATGCCCACATAAACCTACAGTATGCCCACATTATTTTATGGGTGTATGCGTTTTCGGTCATACGGTTAGCATGCTGGACTCCCAGTCTGAGGATGCTGTGGGGTCCTGGGTTCGAGTCCTGGGCCGAACTGGGCCGAACTGGTCTCTCAGTTATTGTAAGTATGCTAATGAACCCTGCCCACTCTCGTCTTACAGACAGTGGACATGCACAAGGAGAAGGTGGCCCGACGGGAGATCGGCCGTCTTACAGTGGAGGCCAGAGTACCCCGTGCCAAAAAAATAGTTCCCCCCGCATCCCCAGTGGCAGTGCCTGAGTACAAACGCCGCCCGATATCCTACACCATC
The DNA here is from genome assembly GCA_030264315.1 of Sardinella tawilis. NCBI lineage: Eukaryota > Metazoa > Chordata > Actinopteri > Clupeiformes > Clupeidae > Sardinella > Sardinella tawilis. Next base: position 3,756 of record JASCQY010144662.1, on the reverse strand, counting down.
CTGGACAACCTCGGTCACGGATTCTGGGTGAGGACGCTGGTCTGTGGGAATCCATTGCACTCTGCTCTCTGCACCATCCCCTCTGACTGGTCTTATGATCTTCAACTACCACAGAAGTACTTCTGCTCAAAGCCAGATTCAGGAGCTCTATGATGAGATTCATTTGTAGATCAACTATTATTAAAGCGATACTGTCCCATTTTTGGAATTAAGCTCATTTTCCACTTTTCCTCGAGTCAAGTAAATGATATTTATCTCTGTCCCGTTGATCCAGCCATTCCCTGTGTTTGGCGGTGCAACTTGTTAGCATGTTTCATGCCAACTGCTGGAACCGGACCTGACCACTAAACTAACGACAGTTAGCGCCACACTTAAGGATTCCCAGTGTCCTCAGCGTTTAAACACTGTATCTTGAGAACTTGAAAACTGTAATAACACTAACAACAAATGAAACATGCGATTTCCGAGAGTCTGATTTGACCAAGAATTATATTCTCGAGTCAGCGTAATAATCAACGAGCGTGCAAGTCTCCAGTCAGGCAGCATCAGCGCATTGATATGGAACAACACCAGTCTCCAGTCAGGCAGCGTCAGCGCATTGATATGCCTGACTGGAGACTTGCACAGGGAATGGCTGGATCAACAGGACAGAGGTAAATATCATTTACTTGACTCGAGGAGAAGTGGAAAATGAGCTTAATTCCAAAAATGGGACAGTATCGCTTTAAATATTAGAGGTTTTCAACATTACCAAGCCTGGCGCAGTCGGCCACAGCCAGTCATGCATTCTGGGTTGAAAGTCCGTTCATATTCTCATCCCATCTACTATTGGTACCGTTTGCAACCTAGAATGCATCTCTGGCTTCAAGAGACCACAGCTGGCTTGGTAGTGTTGAATACTTTACCTGTTTGTACTCTTTGGAAATAAGGAATGTTGCTTTGATTAAGTCACTGCAGTGGATACATCATCTGTTTTTTTCACAATCATTTGCTAGCAAATAACCTATGATCCAACCCATAGTTTACTCCCCCATGCATAGTGCATTCAATATCTATACAGTATCTACATAATCAGGATAATTTAGTCATTTGCTTGTAGATGAGCCATATTGTTTCATGTAGTGTATGGTGATTGAATGCAGTATTTGTAATGTTGTGTAGTCGTTTGTTTGCGAATAACGGATGTGTGTGTTTCATGTAGTGTGTGGTGATTGAATGCATACATATATAGTGTTGTGTACTGTAGTTGTTGTTTGTAAATAACTGATGTGTGTGTGTGTGGTGATTGAATGCAGATTTTGTAGTGTTGTGTAGTTGTTTGCTTGTAAATAACTGATGTGTGTGTTCTGGTCCACTGGTGAAACAAGGGAGGGAAAAAGGCGGAGCACGTGAATGCGGAGCCCGAGCCCCCTAGTGGCAGCACAGAGGCAGCTGATCCAGCCCCCAGGTACAGTACGCTTCGCTTCTGGGGTGCGTTTCCCAAAACCATAGTTGTTAACTAAGTTAGCAGCTTTGTTGGTCACAATGCAATTTCCCATTGCCAGCCAACTAAGTTGCTAACTGGTTAGCATCGATGGTGCTGGGAAACAGAGCTCTGGCCCAAAGGTTTGGGTACCAGTAATTTGTTTTTCTGCCCATCAGCCTTTCACCATGATATTAATAATGGAGGTACTACGACTTGTGACTAGTATAAGAAAATACAGTACAGTGGTTGTATGTTATGTAAACCAGTGTGTCAGTGAGTCAGTGAAACAGCTATGGATTAAACAAAGCTATTCTGTATGAGACCACTCTTAATGGGCTGAACTCAAACTTCTGTTTTATAGTGGTCACTTATTTGCTTCCATAGCTGCGTATACTGAGAGAGAAAGAGAGAGAGAGAAAAAGAGAGAGAGATATAACAGATGTTTGTTTGTGTGCTCAGGGCTGCCTATGGAATTGCTGTACCTCCTCCATCTGTGCCGGACTTTAAAGCTCAGGATTCCTCCTCGGCCCCTGGGTCCTCGTGCCCACCTCCTCCACCACCACCCAACGGCTCCTCTGGAGTTCCTCCTCCACCTCCACTAGATGGCAGTATGTGTGGCAATGTACCTCCTCCACCACCTCCTCCGCCTAATGCTCCCGGGGGCAACGTCCCCCCACCCCCTCCACCTCCCCCTGCACCTGCTTTTGGTGCTTCAGGTGCCTCCATACCTCCGCCGCCTCCACCACCCCTTGGTTCATCAGGTGTAGTTCCTCCACCACCGCCCCCACCGCCTCTTGGTGCGACAGCTAATAATGTCCCCCCACCTCCACCACCACCACCACTGCTTGGTTCCACTGGTAATAATATACCCCCACCTCCACCACCTCCTCCTGGGACAGGGGGCACCAGCATCCCTCCTCCACCTCCACCCCCACCCCCTCCACCCATGTAGAGAGACCGACTCGTATCCTCAAGTGCTGGAGACCTGGGCCCAGTTTCTCAGACAGTTTAATCCAGATAAAAGTGACACGGATTTAGAAATCCCTGGGTTCTCCATCAGTGATCAGGTTCCAGATGTTCAAAACTAATCCTTGATTCCACAAAGCAAAACATGGGCTTTCTAAATCTGGATCATTTTGATTTAAAGACTGGGCCCAAGTGACAGCATGAATTAAACAAAAACCTGAACTGGACTACAAGTACATCTGTAAAGAAACGCACGCGCACACACACACACACACTCACACATGTAATAGGTTTATCCAAAGTCAATTACAGAAAATTTGGTGTGGCACAGAGCGATTTGCGAACAGGTTTGCTTACGCTAACTGAGGAAGGGTGTATGAAAATGAAACTGAAGACGTTTCCTTGCGCTCATGACGTTTTGCTATTCAGTCAGTGCTGTATCAAATTCTCTCATTTTTATTCCTGACAGCACTCAGCAACCTTGAATAACAGGGCTATGGGTTTTCTGACTCCAGTTTATTGCTTCAAGGTCATAAATTACATCTAGTAATCAGTAAATTAATAAACATCAGTACATCAGTAAATTAATAAAGTTGCATGTCCAAGCCATTGACCTCTAAGGACAGGTTTGTCACTAAGGTTACTTATTGATATTGATATACAGCTATTTTTTTCAATTACTAATTTATAACTGCATTTAGAGTATAATGTTTTTCAGACCTTTCTCAGGAAATAAGATGACTGTTACATGGTGTAGCTGTGTGTAGAATAGCATCTACTACTAAAATAATCACTTAACTCTTTTTTTCAGTTTTTCAAGAATTACAAAAACATACTTTTTAGATGACTTGGACAAGAACAATTTTTTGCCATTAAATTACTTTGGCAATTATTTTAGGAAGGTGACAATAGACAACAATATGACTGTCTAATGCAATATCTTGTAATGTTTTGTTTGATATTAACCATTTGTTTTCATGTTTTTTTTTTTTTTTTTTTAACTATTGTCAGCACCAGAGTCAAGTGTCATGACATACAAATTAGAACTTTTCCTCACAGGACATCTCCTGACTCGATGTGTAAAGCGTACCTGAAAGCTGTCCTGTTCTGTACAGTATGTGGCAGAGGAAAGAAGATTCTTGTTTTCAAGTGAAACTAAGTACTGTACTTGGAGCTGAAAGCAAATAAACTTGCATGTGTCAGAATGCATCAGTATACAAACTTTTCCTTTTTGAACAGGATACAGCAGGCTACTAGCCTGGCTAACACCAGCCTAAATCTCAAGTGAGATTTAGTCTGGGGACCACCTATACATTTTCTCGTAC
>JASCQY010144656.1:10000-11897 GCA_030264315.1 Sardinella tawilis | reverse complement strand
CATTGTATCACTTAAAGTGATTTTATATACTGTACTAAATCGATCAGTCATTCATTCATTCATTCATTCATTCATTCATTCATTCATTCATTCATTCGATCATTTATCCATCAGTCATTCAGTCATTCAGAGGCGGAGATACATCAAATCAGCATAAAGTATAGAGAACTATTCCCATTGGAAAGAAAAGCATTTGTTAGATGGTATTCCAGGCAATGGAAATACAGACCTGATAATTCAAGACTCTCATTTGGACCGTAAATCTCAGTTCCCCACCTGCCTCCAGACATAGGGCAAATCTAGAGAGTCCTAAATTATGAATATTTAGACCTAATCTGACCTGATATAAACCACAGATTACTGATCAGAAGTATTGAATAACTACCAGCAGGAACTTGTTGTGTGACAAAAAGCCATGAAGTGAATTTGAAGTTGAAACCTTAAAGAGAAGGCGGTAAAGTGAGTTTGAGGTTGAGACACTAGACTGCGTCCTTGTTTTCTTCCAAATCAGATCAAGGGCGTGTCCTGATCAGCAGCCAGAGTCCACTGGCCCTCCTCTCCTCTGCCTCTGAGGAACACTGAGTGAATGCCAGGCATCCCCAAAATAGTTTGAGTCCTCCTCCACGGCTGCAATAGTGTGCTATCTGAACAACTCTACTGCTGCAATAGTACACTGTCTTCCCTCCACATCTACAGTAGTGTACTATCCTCCATAACCGCACTAATGTGCTATCTCCTTTCCACAACTGCAATAGTACAGTACACTGTCTTCCCTCCACATCTGCAGTAGTGTGCAATCTCCACAACTGCAAGTGCACAAAAGATTTTTCTGCTTGGCACTGAGATTAGAGGAGATGATACATTGTTATGCTAATCGTCTGTAATTGCTTATTTTGGTGTCCAATGAGAAACAAAGCTATAGAATGATTCAGGCAGAAAATCTGATTGTGAAGGTTCACTGTGGTCTCTGGAGTACATGAGGCAGGGCTGTATTATCTGAGGAAGTGTGAAGAGTCCATCTGCATGGGAAAGCCTACAGTATGTCAGACTATAAATGCGTATGGGGATTGCCTCTTGTTTATAATACTTATAGCAAACACTTCTGAACATGCTTACTTTCCCCAGAAGTAAGTTAGATAAGCGTAGCCTACAAACAGGTGTATTTTGAGAGAGATATTTCATAACTTGGTGTATAATTGGCAAAACATACCGCATGCTAAAAAATGTCACATTTCACAGTGGCACCAAAATGTCATGAAAAATGTTCTGTATAAAATATCTGTGGCAGGGGAGGTAGGAGGAAGAAGGATTTGTGAGAGTGTTTCCATGGTAACATATGCTTGTGCTGGATCCCTTCTGTTGTTGCTGTGGCGTGAGACGACCGGGGATTAAGAAGCACACAGTAACTGGGATTAATGCCTTCACCTCTGCAGGGAGAACCAGAGGCTCCAATTAATCCCTTATACCATGGCAGTCACCTCTGGTTCGCCCATGACTCCAGTAGACTGTCAGCCATGACTTCAGTAGCCTATGGAGCACTGAGAGATGCTGACACAAGTCTTGTCAGTAAGAGATAGTAGATATACTGTAGATAGAAAACTTATTAGCTAGTGTTTCTTAGTTTGTATTTTTTAGTGATCTGACTCAGTGCCACAGTGGCTTAGTGGCTCAAACAGCTAGGGCGAATGGGTGGGGTCCATGTACTGTGTATATCCTACTGGCCGCCTTCTGTTTGTCTGTCTGTCAGCATAACACACAGTAGTGTTAAGTGGTGAGTCTGTCTGTCTGTCTGTCTGTCTGTCAGGATACCACATAACGGTTGAGTCTGTCTGTCTGTCAAGATACGACTCAGTAATGCAAGTGTGTGCATGTGGTGGAGTTTCCTTAGAAGATAAGA
>JASCQY010144656.1:2500-5000 GCA_030264315.1 Sardinella tawilis | reverse complement strand
CTTGGGTTCAGTGTGGACATACTTGCACAGTACAGCAGTTGTGTTTGGTGTAGATACTCTACAGTTGACCAGTTAGAACAATCTAGAAACTTTGCCATTGGTCCGAATGAAATAGAAACTTGGCTGATGGTCTAAATGATGTACTGTAGGAACTTGGCCATTGGTCTGAATGATGTAGAAACTTGGCTGTCAGTCAGAATGACCTGGAAACTTGGTCATCAAGTGAGAATGATTTAGAAACTTGGTCATCAGTGGGAATGATCTAGAAACTTGGCCATCAGTCAGAATGATCTAGAAATTTTGTCACAGCAGCCATGGCTGAGCCTCACAGGTCGGCCATTTTGATGTCAGGAATAAAGTGGGGCAAGAGAGGAGGCTGACCTTCTCCCTCGGTGAGCTTCATGAGGCCTACATTATTGTGTGTCCACACACACACACACACACACACACATACACACACACACACACACACACACACACACACACACACACACACACACACACTACCCCTCCTGTGTTGCCATTGGCCGGCTGCTTGCCCCACCCGCTGTGGCTGATGCTCCTGTACAGCATCAACCCAGTTCCTGGTTCATGGTTGCTAAGCGCTTATGGGTGGAGAGTTTATTTTTAAACGCAGGTGCATCTCCCTCTCTGTTTCTCTCTCTCTCTCTCTCTCTCTCTCTCTCTCTCTCTCTCTCTCTCTGCCACTGAGACCAATGAATGTTCTCTGTCTGAGAGGCACAGGGCACCCAATAAGACAAGAGCGTCCAGGCAGCCTAGTTTACAGAGGAGACAGCTGGAACGAATGAGCAGAAGTCATGCAGAGAAAGAGAGAGAAGGGGAGGGAAAAGTGGAGATGAATAAGCATTACAGGAGCCAGTGTCACATTAAAAGTCTCTTTCTTCAAATCAGACTTTTTGTCTCAGATCTGAGTGATGGTGTCTTGCTGTCCAAAAGTCCACACACACACACCTTCTAGTCTAGTGCCCCTCCTCTCTGACTAACTGTCCCTCCGGTGTCTCTCTCTTCCCCCAGGGGCTTCGGAAGCAGAAGGGACAGAAGCAGAGGACACGTCGGTACCGGAGCAGTGAGGCTGGACAAGAGGAGTCTGGGACGCGGGAGAGGGAGCAGGGGTGCCGTTTGTTCGAATCATCCTGCTTTCTGCTCCCCCAAGACCAACTTTCTATGTAGACGTGCCGGACCCCATGTTTAGAGCTAGTTGGCTGGGGATGTGTGTGTGAGTGCATGTGTTAATGTAAGTGTGAGTGCATGTGTGTGTTTGTTTATGTGTGTGTGTGTGTGTGTGTGTGTGTTTGTGTGTGTGTGTGTGTGTGTGTGTGTGTGAGTGTGTGTTGATGGTGAATTTTCTTTGCATCCTTTCCTGTACAGATCACCCCCCACCCCCCACCCCCGGTGAATGTCTTGAGTCATGCATGTCGGTCCCGATCCAAAGCATGCCATTTATGTCCTTTAAGTTTGCCTGATGTGCCCCTCACCTTCCTAAAACAACCCAGCCACTGTACATCAGTCCCAGCTTCAACCACACTCCTCTCTCTGAAACCCAACCCTTAAACTTTCCTCCACCCTGTAGAAGTGCCCCAGCATCCCCTTCCATCTGACATCCAGCCCTTTAAGACGGCCCCAGTACACTCTTTCAGACGGCCCAGTACTCTCTCTCTCTCTCTCTCTCTCCCTCTCTCTCTCTCAGTCCTTCTTTCCCTCTCGGCCTTTAAAGTAATTATGTGTTGGATTTTTAAACATAGAAAAAATGACCTAGAAATAGCAACAGAATATGAAGATAACCATGTGGCTTAACGTGATAATGCCTTTGCTCCTCTGTTCTTTCATACCGTGGGTTATCCAAATACTGAGCAGCTAGCTCAGCTCATATCTCACAATATTACTGTTTACTGCAGCAGCTGCTGCATTGAATACAGTATACCCCAGGTGAGGGACTCTCACAGGCTTAAAGGCACTCTGAATATACAGTACACCAATTAAGCAAAAAGACATGCTCTCACAGGTGTAAAGGCACATTTGGGCCAACTTTAAAAATCTTGCACACAACCCCTTTAAGAAAAACCCTCCTTCTCATCTCACACCTTGTTACATTTTACCTATTTGACACAATTCTCTGGTATTTCAAAAAGAAATAAAAGAAAACTAAAGAAAAACTTCGCCCTGTGAGTCCACTGCCATGTTAACCTGGCACTGCCAGTCTGCAGTGTGCCCTCCTGCAGTTCCCCCTGCGCTGGAGCTGGTGCTGGCGCTGGTGCTGTGCCGCTGGACTCCAGAATGGGCACAGAGCAAAGCTGATCTCTGGGCACACTGGCAATGACTACATCAGCTACTGGTGCCACCTGCTTCACCTACAGTACTGGTGCCACTGCTTCACCTGGTACACAAACAATAGCCTCGTCACCCCAGTTCCCCCTCACATAACACACACACACACACACACACACACACACACAGTTCATCGCAAACACACACACACAAA
>JASCQY010144490.1:0-11909 GCA_030264315.1 Sardinella tawilis | reverse complement strand
TGTCAATCAAAATGTCGGGTCGGGCTCGGGCTAAATTCTGTCGGGCTTGGGCCGGGTCGGGTTTAACTTTTCAGGCCCGTTTCCAACTCTACCAGTGGTGAGTAGAGACAAATACAACACAATAAGTCTGCCAATGAATCAGGATAAAATGCTATTCAATTTTCATTTAATTTTTACCTGCAGGATGTCACCATGTATGTAAAAGCACCTGTAGCATGTGCTGTACTTTATGCCAGACCAATGTGGTGGTGGAAACGGGGAAGGAGCCGATTCTGTGGACAAGAGCTTCCTGTTCATTCACAAGGCGAATAACTTTGAGTAATGCTTGGTCAGTCATTTTGTTTCAGAGGTATTGAACTAAACTTCGTATGTTGTGACATACAATTTTGGATGAGCAGTGGTCTAGACTTGTGAAATGAAAATTCTGACCTTTAGTGCAGACAAAATATTTCCTAACTGTCCTCTGCCATGGACTATTTTGGTGCCCCGGAGTGTGTCAGTGGACAGGCCTGTGTTGGCATGGTCACAGAATAAACACTCGTTCACATGACTGAAACAAGTTCGTCCATGTCTCCTGGACCAGCTGCTCACCAGGGTGGACATGTACTATGCATCAAATATTCGGAGGTGGGTGGGGGCGCTCAGTGCCACTGTAAAACTCTGGCCGTGTGCCCTGTGGTTTGTTTAAAAATAACCCTGTCTCCTTTGTGAACTGAGGCAGAGCGCAGGGGAATTTCCACTGAGTGGAGTGGCGATAGCTTTCAGCTGTGTCTGGCTCAGCACATGGACACACACCACAATAAGAAACTCAACTAAAAAATGCAGTTTAAAAAGTCTCATTTTGTTTCTCAAAGAAGTTGAAACACTGTAAAGAGTGGGATAATTTCTGTAACTGGAAAAGGACACAAACAGTATAATTCTATGGAGCCAGCTACAGGAGTTAAATAAGTTGGGACAACTAACGGTCACAGAAGGGTAGAATAGCTGCACTATGAAAAAACACAAAGAAAAATGTAACAACTAATCAGGTGAACTGGCACCATGATGGTCTGACTCAGCCTCTCTGAGTCCGAACTAAAGATGAGGTGGTCCCAACTCTAGGAGAACCGGTGGACAAAAATAGGACAGTGAGATGATGAGGTTCCTTAGTGTGAGATTGCAAAGGTCTGGGCTTTTCATCATCCAGTGAATATTCAAATATTGAAAGAATCCACAGAAGTCTTGAGAAATGTTGAGACACTGGGGACAGTGTTGATAGTACAAGGCCATGACTTCTGGAGTCCTGAAAACAAACATGTTCGGCTGCTAAGATCATCATTGTGTGTGCTCAAGAAAACACAGTTTGTACAGTTGCTGTAAACCAAGGGAGTCACTGCATGCAAGCTAGCAAGAGTGACTCCCTTGGTCTACATTAACTGCGCTAAGCTAAAGCCAAAAAACGCCTGGACGGATTTTAAACAGGTTTTTTTTTCACTGTTTTAAGACTGGGGGTGACCGAGACTGACTTAATTTCATGTTTTCATGTTTCATGAAGGTGCCCTTCAAAGAAGAAACCACATAGGCCTAACCACATGATCCTGAAATGTTACCCAAACTGAGGTAGGCTACCAATGTATAACGTACTCTTTAAAAGTCAGCAATACATTGCTAAATGATGGTGAATTATAGCATATTTTCTTCATCGATTTCGTAAAAATGTCAGACCCTTTTTGGTAAACCCAACATTTTTTGGAAAAAACACATGATGGTAATCAACGAGAACAAAATAATAAGTCTTAATGACAACACAAACATATAGGCTACAATGATATTATATGAACCTATTAGTCATCATATTATGTGCATCACCAGGAAATGTGTTGAAAATAGATGACATGAAAATATTTATCATAGTGTCAGTGTATACATTGCTTTACATGAGCAACCGATTCTATGTCTATGACTGATCTGACTTCTCTGTACCACCCAGGCCCACAGGATCAGTGGCCATCCTACTTTCTCAGAGCTGTCTGTATTATATGGCTGTGGACTTTCTGAGTTTAGACTGACACCTACTGGTAGATGTGTAGCACTCATGGAAACTCGCAAGTTTTGTGAGCAGTTTTGTGTGTTCCATATAGTACTTTTAGTATAGTCCCTCAAGTTTTTGTTTTTGATTGTTGGATGTAAACATCACTCTTGTAAACATTTCAACACAAATAAAGTGATATTGCATTTGTGTTTGTTTAATTCTGAATAAAAAGGAGAGTCTACATTGGAAGAGCTCTTTTCCAAAACGCTATATATCCGTTTTCAAAAAATGCTCAAAAATGATGTATTTTTATTGTTTTTCTCAGCTAATAGCAGTAAAATCACTGTTGTTTTGTTTGAATTCAGTAAGGACAAGTCTGATAACATTAACCCAGATGGAATTGTGCCAATGTTACCTAAGAATATAATTAAAACAAATATTTAAGAAAATCGTATTTAAATGGCTGTTATAGCGTTTTGGAAAAGAGCTCTTATTTGGCAACTTAATGAGAATGAGACCACTAAGTGAAGTTAATAGGGTATAATTCTGATTATCTCTGAGTCTCAGTCCAGTAACTTGATAGTTACCAGGTGCAAGACTTCATGTTATGCTGACAATTACATTTACATCACAAAAAGCCATTTTTGCAAAGCGTATGAAATGATAAGGGCGAAATACATGACCCCACTGACCCCAGATTCATTATAGCCTAAGAACCAAACAGCAAATGGAACACGTGTTTAGGCACAGAGCCTAAAAAGCGGTTCAACAGATAAAGTAAACCCACAAGCGTTGTATTGGCCTCCCATTCTAAAGCCATTAGCATGGAGGCTGGGGGCTGGTAAAGCTCTGTGAGTGGGACCATCTCCTCCATACAGCTGGACCAACACAGAGTTCATGTTGGTCTCCAGTGTCACACAACTGCTTATTTCGCTGGCTGAGAAGCTACAGTAACTTGATAACTTGAAAGCTTAAAAGTCAAGTTATGAGATATTTGACTAAATAAGAAGTTGAGTTAAGGCAGGCCTGTACAGATAAAAAAAACAACTATTGTCGGATAGAGGAATTGATCCAACTGCAAACTGTCAATCATCTTATATTTAGGCTACTAGTGTGAATGCTAGTGGTGTATATTTTAAATAGGCTATACATTATTATAAAATTTAGACTTACTATTTAATTAAATTGTTTGGTAGGCTAACTGATCGATGTGATGACGTTGATCTCCATTAAAATTGATTCCGTCTTCAATCCGCTTGGGGTCAGGCTTGTTTCTACAGTATGACTCACGAACTCTTTGGTCATCATGTGGAGGTTGCCACCGCCAGTTAGCCTACGTTTACGATGACATCACTCCGCCGCAACATCAGTTGCGATCTGGGCTCCGTTTCGACGTGCCACCGAAAACGATAACCGTGAAATCAGTTTGATTCTTTATTGCGTTTGTGACGAAGTGTTTTAGGAAGTTTCTTTTTCCTTTCAGGTAAGTGATATTCATTCATGGCGATCCTGTTCTTCATCATTCCCTGCCATCGGGGTCTGTGCCTTCATAAATGCGCATCTTATTTCCTGTTACGCTGTCACTGCCCCATCCTGAGTAGCCTGAGAGATCAATAGGCAGTGTTTGACCAGTGACACTACTTTTGGGGTTTGTGGTATATAACCTGGGAGATATATTGGGTCTTCAATGCGGTTTCCTATTTTCAGTTCAAATCTTGTGATCACGATTAGGATTTTGTTTATTATCAGTGTCACTGGTTGTTGGATCATAAAGTGCGCAGGCAATTCTGGAGTAGGTATACCGGCCTATAAGCTATAGGCCTAGAGCTATACCACGTTACTGTTTTTTTTGGGGGGTTGTTGTTTACTTGTTTTGCAGTTAGATTCGTTATTTATCTATTTTTCTGGTAAATAGCGTAGCCTATAGTCTTTTTTTCTGTATCTAAACAGATGATATAACTATCTCCAAAAATGATCACCGGCGAACAGATGTAGACTTCAGACTTTGAGTTGACCATGTCAGTCATTTGACTTTATTGTAGGCCTATGCTGCAGTCAAAAACGGGTGTAGGCTATGTTTTGTCTGTGTAGTTAGGCATAATTTATGGCACCCTTTTAAGGATCAGATCAGATCTGATTAAAAGAACAAAATTATGTTAGGCTATTGGAGTTTGTCCTCTCTTAAAACAAATAGGCCTAACCAACATGTTCATGCCTCACCTGTAGTCTATACTCTAGAAGATGTAACATACACCAGCTGGTGGTGTCAGGTGCGATGCGAGGTATGAATAGGCAGACAGCGCTGGGCTGGGAGTGGTCTGTTAGTGTGCAACTAGGTAGCCTGTTGTTGGTGTGTTTGGTGTCCTTCCTCCGGCTAATGGGATCCCTGGGGCATCCTGCTGGGTGAGTCCATTTGTTGTGGAAACAGCACATGCTATGGGTCATTGAGGAAACAGTACACAGCACCACTGAGCGCTCTCAAACCAATGTTTTGCAAGGCCATTTGAAGGTAGCCTAGCTTCCATGAAAATGAAAATGTTGAAGAAGAGGTTTACCAACTATTTAAGGAAAGGGAAATGTTGAGGAAGAGATTTGCGACACTATGTGTTGTATTTGTTCTATCTCCCTATACTCTAGCCTAGTGATCAATGCTTGTGTGTCCCTGCCAGTTTGAAACCCCTCCTTAGGCACATATGGTAGGTTAGATAATAAGCGGCTATCTGCTTGTTGCTGTATCATTCCTGTAGTAGTAGATTTATATGACCTATTTGCAAACTTTAAAAGTAAATGTTAATGCAATGTCTTTATAGAGTTATTACCATAGATTTACATAGTAACCATATTATATCTATGGTTATTACATCCATAATGCTTGCCAAAATGTTTATTTTGTGAATTCACTGGGAACAAATGATTCATATAGTTGTCTATTTCATGTCAATACAAGGAAGTGGTGCTGTTGCTATACCATAGTTGTTATGTATGATTTAGGACAAGGTCTGCTAGTCTGGTTTTGTTGTCCGCTTGGGTATTCAAAACTCCATGAAGGGCGACACAGACGATTCTGATGAAAGCAGATTGCCGGCATTAGTACATGGCTAAATGGCTTTGCTTCCTCTTTGGCAATGCAGTCACTGATAATGTTCATTCAGCTGTTCATATTTACCATATACGTTGGTATTATTTGCCTTGTTATAATTAAAGGTGGAGCTTGAAGGCAAACAAAATGTTTGTGTTATCTTATCTGGTGTTCTCTGACTTTTGTTGGACAGTTGCAGTAGAAATACCTAAATGCATTACTACCTACCTTAATGCCTGTATTAGTGACTTGTAAGGCATGTGTTAGGCAATATCAATCATTTCTTAGGCATGTATTCACAAATGTATTGTTCATGATTAGGCCTTTAATATCCTAATGTAATCTTAATAATGGCCTAGTAAGCCATGATCTCTACTTACAAATATGTAATAAGTGGCAAAAGAGAATATGTTTAACCTACTAGTATACTGTCTGAATAAATCACAAATAGTGGCAGAACGGTTGTAGAATAAACAACTAAAATACAGCAATGAGTTTGAGCCGGATAGATGCATATTCTACAACTGTTCTGCCACTATTTGTGATTTATTCAGACAGTATACAGTACTAGTAGGTTATAGATATTCTCTTTTGACGCTTATTAGTAAGTAGAGGTCATGGCGTACTAGGTGATTGTTAAGATTACAGTATATCAAGAATAAAGGCCTAATCATGAACAAGAAATTTGTGAATACAGGCCTAACAAATGATGTTGATGTTGACTGACACATGCCTTACAAGTCACTAATACAGGCATTAATTGGATATGTATTAGTGGCTTATACAGTATGTGAATCTTAAAATAAAGTCTTACAGCTAATAAATAACACCGGAAATTATGAAATTAAGTAAATAAGATATTGTTCAGTGATAAGGTGTTAAGATCCTTATTCACTGGAAAGCTTGAGTCATGATGACCCAGTCACTCAGTGAGTGAAGCAACACACTTAGTTGTGCTTTGTTTTTTAATCACCTGACTGAAACTATCCGTGCTTTGATATGAAATGCAGAATGCTACAGTAGCATTCGGTGCTTCTTTATGAGAATGTACTCATTAAAGAAAACTACTATTACAGAAAACATGAACTATTCATTCTTTACAGTACATACAATACTGTATGTGTTCTTATGTGTTCTACAGCCTCCTACAGATTCACAGGGAGCTTTTTCCCTCTTACATTCCCTTTCAGTTCATTTCTTTTCAAATAGGCTTGACTTGACGTGTGTATCACCAAAAGTGTTTTTCCCTTCCCAGCCAACACTGCTAATTGGAGATGAATTTTGAGCAGCCACCCCCATATCCTGGGCCTGGCCCCACAGCCCCTGGCTACCCGGCCCAGGGCTACCCTCCACAGGGTTACCCCGTCAACATGGAGCAGCCCAACGCAGGCTTCCCTCCCCACAACCCAGCATATCCCAACTACCCTGCTGGAGCAGGGCCTTACCCCGGGCCTGGCCAGCCCCCCTACCAGTACCCACAGCAGCCGTACGGATGGCAGAATGCTCCACCAGGCGGTCCAATGTATGGGGAAGGGCCCAAGAACACAGGTAAATACACTCCCCCTGACTAATCAATACAAATGTAGCCTCATTTAATATGATTATAATCAGATTATAAGACTATTGGTAGGCTATTATTTGTTGATATCTGCATAATTCTCTTTCGTGTGTCTGCCTGGGTCTAGTGTATGTGGTGGAGGACAGAAGACGTGATGACACAGCAGACTCCTGTCTGACCGCGTGCTGGACTGCCCTGTGCTGCTGCTGCCTCTGGGACATGCTAACCTAGAGCCCCCCTCCCCCCTTACGTTAGACTGCACTACGCCCCACCTGCACTGCACTCCCATACCTGGGGCTCCACCTGGAGTTCAGGTGGCCTTTAGCCCCTCCCCCTTCTTCTCCTGCCGTACCGTAGCTATCTTACTATCCTATCCCCTGGACGTCCGGTGGCCGACCACCAACCATGCTCCCCAAACACACACCCATTGGAAAATCCAGGTAGCACTCCCAACTCGATATTTTTACATTACACACCTGTTTGGGCCTGAGGTTGTTAGTAGGCCTAATGCAAACCACTAAGCAAATCTCACCCAGATTCAAAGATTGTCCAGATCAGTTTCAAAAGCAGCATTTCCCAAATAGGCCTTCCTAGTGTGTCTGTGTGAAACATGTACTATATTTTCAAATCTCAGGCAATCATGTCGAAAGACATGAAATGAAACCTTCAATTTACCATGACGTTTGACAGAGTAGATTTCATGAGTGCATGAAATGTGTTTAATGCCTCCCTGCCTCCCACTCATAGCCAGTGTCCTGCCTTGACCCACCTCCTCCCATCCATGGCCAGTGTCCTGCCTTGACCCACCTCCTCCCATCCATGGCCAGTGTCCTGACTTGACCCATGTTTGGGGAGCGAGTGAGAGACCATAGTGACTGTTAACATCCCATCCTCATCACGCCAGCATGTCCACCTCTTATATTTTTGCTCTACCTCTGTCCCATTTTCACCTTCACCTCTGACATAGGAAGGCATCCCACTGCACCTCACAGTCCCCCCATCCCACAATCCCCTGGCCCAAAGCCTCAGAGCGAGCGAGCCAGCACTGCATTCAGTCTTGGGCAGTGCCGAGCCCCGAGGCCCATGAGGCCCTCATGCAGACAGAGAGGCAGGCAGGCAGGCAGGTCAGAGGAAGAGTGGCTAACAGCACCACCACTTAGCCCATTCCCAACCTGCCATGACAACCTTTCAGGCCATTATCTCCAGGCATAGGCTACTCTGGCGCTCCAAGCACACATTTGCGCAATAAATTCTTTTGTGACCATGAGAGGCTGCTATAGCAGTCTCCCATGCCAACCAAATCAAATATGTATTTTAGGTGCTGTTGGTCTCCACCTTCACCAGGAGAGAAAAGAATTCATGTTTGGCAGTTAGGCATGAAATAATGATGATGAATAATTCCTCTGTACAGATAAGAGCACTGTTTCATTGTAATGCTCCTCACCAAAGCCCATGAATAGTAGAAATCTGCATGAATACCTACTGTATAGACACAATATTTGGACAGACTAGGACAGGCGGTGGCAGATTATAGCAAAGCTACACTGGAGAGCTGATAGAGATCATTTGTGAAATACATAATTCAGGGTTTGCAGATTTTGATGCCTAAACTTTTTATTTTATTTTATTTTATTTTTTTACTTTTTTGCTTAAAATCTATAAGAGAAGCTGAATACTGTTAAATGATTTCATCTTTAATGTATATTTTAAATTATTTGCATTTTGATAATTAGAAATACATGTTTCAATTGTCTTGTTCTTCTCAGATGATTACTTTATTGTTGATTGCATTGTTGTTACGTTTTTAAATAGCAAAATTAAAGACACACTAAATATTGCCTTGGCTTAGGAGAAAATAAATTATTCAAAATAATCTTTGGCTATTGACTTAATTTACTTTTACAAATATGGCGAAGAACAGCCTATAAAATGTGCTTGGTCAGTGCTGTCTTGATATTCTTCACACATTTTAAATGGTTGTATCACTGCATATTAATGTCTTCCAGTCAAATAAGGTTGGACAGTGAGTGTTTCCTTGATCCAACCTCTGAAGATAACAGTTATGCAAAGTGTCCACTAGGTGGCCGTGAGCGGGGAAACATTATTGAGTCGGCCTGTCACTCACAGAACAGACCATATGGGAGGCACATCAGTGTTGGCGCTATTGGCAAAACCACTATGAGGACATGTCCTTATTTCTGCTGCAGATCATACAATAGGCTGTTTGTGCAAAGGACTGTGCTGTGGCTATGCAGCAGGGTGACAGAATAAAAACACAGAGCCGATGGTAAATATGCAACTGCAGAGAACTGAAGAGAACCTCTAAGGGATTCTCCATTCCCCATGTCTATCCTACTGTGTTCTACAGCACTGCATAAGACTGATTCCCCATGTCTATCCTACTGTATTCTGTTGGCATTGCATAGGATCGATGCCAAAGACATCACTAGGTGTTCCATCAGGTCTCCACTCAGTCACTATTTGATTGCATTCATTCATTACTGTTGAAATCAAACAAGGATAAACACATGTGATGAGTAGCCACTGTCATACCAAACCATCCTTAAAAGTGCTATCATGATAGTAACAGTACAAAAATATGAAGTAAAATAAGCAAAAATTAAATAATATAAATAATAATAGATAAATAAAATTAACATCTATCTAACATTAGCTGTGGTTGAACATTAGTTCAGTTTTGTTGGTGGTGAACAATGACTGAGAATTAGGAATTTTAAATGAAGTAGTGCTTTAATGCATTTTGCTGAAAGCAATGTAAAAAGTGTCATCATCCAAAATTCATTGTGAATTTGATTCATTCAAGATTTCACACTTCTGATTCTGGCTTGTAATATTTATGGGAAAAGAAAGATATCATCATCAACTCTGTGTCTAAAATGGTAGGCCCTGTTAGTGTTTCTGTTAAGTGGCAAGATTCCAATGTAGGAGAGGAGAGGTGCTGTTTCAACGCTTTAGGTGCCTAGTCTGTTTTCAATGATCAATACTCAGTGAAACTTGCTGCGTCTTCAGGCTGCCGCAAGAGGGTGACTGGTCACACAGACTGCTGATAATTACACACAGTTTAATAACTCCCAACTCTCAGATTCAACATTATGAGAGTGACAAGTAAAACGACACCAACTTAGGTCGACAGAGAAAACGGTAACACATGTGTGTGTAAACGCTGGTCAGAGGTGGATAAACGATATAATTTTTGTATAGCCTAGATTACAGGTGTAAACGCAATTTCCGAAATTCAGTAGGGGCGTAGACGGCGTAAACGCCTTTATGTTTACGCACCACTACAGTTATCTCTGTGGCTACTGTCATTCACTGAGTTTGATTTTGTAAATCCCAAGCAAGGACTCTTAATTCATGTCCATCCGGAAGTGGGTAGAAATGACGCTGGTGTTGGTGCGGTGTGGGTGCTGTGGGCTGTGGTAAGGCACTGCAGCTGAGGACGCTTGTGATGGAACAAAACACTGGAGTTAGATCGTAGCAGTAGTCCACTTTTGGAGTTGATCATCTGAGTAGGTTTCATGGATTTAACTGTAAGTTGGTGGTCTTTACATTTTTTGACACAATAGATAATTTTAGTTATGAGCAACCAATATGAACAACCGGACATAGGCGACAGAGAAGCATTCTCCGTTAATGATACTGTAACGTTAGATAGGTTTTCACAAGGTGGGTTATCTTTTGTTTTTGGCTCAGTAGGTTGAGTCCTACCCTAGCACCAGATAGGCTTATCTAGATATCTAAGCATTGGTTTGTTTTACTGTCTATGGTTATGTTGTTATTTCACTGTCTATGGTTATGAGAAGAACATAATTTCCTGCTCAACGTTAACGCAGACTTCATGTAACGTTAACCTTAGGGTTAGACAGGTTTGTTTTGGGAAAGCAAGTAACGTTTATTTTGATTTTAAATTAGGCACCACAGCTGCGACGACCTCAGTTCTTTATAAGATAAAGTAGCCAGGGGTCATTTAAAAGTAAAGACCTCTCACACCATCTGATTACATCTTAGTTCAGAGCAGACCTTGGAGCTTTAATGTGGGGTCCAAAGTCAGAACGCAGCTGTAGGCCCACTGTAGTACTGTAGGTAGTTCATTATGTCTCTCAGCAGTCTTGTCCGGCGCCTTAAAAAATCCATACGTTATCAGCAATTGGGAGATGGGATACAGTGCAACTCCCAGCATGAGTCAGCAGCTTGCAGCTGCTTTTGATTTATTTACACTCATTTCCATTCAGTGAGCATGTTACTGTCAGTCAGTGTACCATAGAACTGAGCTGTGGCCATGATGTCATTTTTGGGTGGCCATTCAGATTATTTGGAGAGCATGGCACAGTGGGCTTGGATGTTCATGTGTTAGACCTCTGGGACTCGGGTTCATTTCCTGAGCCTTCTCTGTCTCTGGAGGACTCATCTAAAAAAATCAATGAAATAATGTTTTGATCATTTTAATCAAGATTAAAAAACAGTTCGAATGAGCTACATTTAAAAATATAGCCTACAATTCAAAAGTCCGAGACCCTGTCTTCAGGCTTCCTCCCTAAGTCACGCCTCCAGAGTAGGAAGGCAGATGAGACTGATATACATTCATTCATTGCGATGGGTTCCTATGATCAATTTGACCCCAAGCAATGTTTAACATTATAAAATACATGGATCACTATTATTTTTTTACTCCATATTTCATGACTTTTCCTAATTTTAAGGGAACAACACGGTAAGCATGACATTTGCACAACAAAATTTTTTCAATGTCCTGTACAAATTTTTGTTACACCTTTGTCCCTTGGGGTCAATTTGACCCCAGGCCAATTTAGTTGTATGTAACTCTACATATCTCTTACATTATGAACCATATATTACTGTAATATTATAAGGAACATCTAATCACTTTCAAGGAGAAGTTTGGTGTGAATCAATCCATAGCCCCGTTGTTAGAGGTGACTGAATGCTGTCTACAGCAAAAAGAACCAGAACATTTGATGCAACATAGACTGAGTAACAAACCATTAACTATTGTCAGTATTCAGCCTGAAAATACAGTAGATTGTGCGAGTAAACAAAATAAAAAGGGCGCACACGTGGGTCATTCCACGCCAAACGTCCGAATGCCCCCACTCGACCATCTCAGATTTGACTGTAAAAAATTCAAGAGGTTCGCACACTTCCCAATAGGAAAAGGGGCAAATTTTAGCTCCCAACTCCTTATAGTTTTATCATGAAAAAATATTTTGCCAGCTAATGGC
>JASCQY010144471.1:0-11912 GCA_030264315.1 Sardinella tawilis | reverse complement strand
TTTCAGGTTCTAATTCCATAGCTGGATAAAACAATGCTTGAACATTCTATCTTGGTCCCCAACTACTTCCTGTTACACTAACATAACATTATGGAATGTTAAACAGGAAGTGCTGGGGGAGCCGTTCTAGAACTAGAACCTGAAATGGTCTATAACAATAACAACAGTATCATGACAGCAACGCTGCTGTTCACTGCAAACAAACTCACTAAATTATGTTACAGCATTGGTGTAACTCTTGATGAGGTCTGTAATTTACATTTTTACTGGCTACTAGTGTGTACTTTTACTTGTACTAGTGTGTTGTTTTCTGTACTTTCAAATTAATCGGACTTCCTGGCTGAATAAAGGTTAAATAAAAAAAAAAAATGAAAACTTCTAGGACACTTCAGGATATAACAAAAGCAGTTCTACTTGTTGTGGTTAAAGATGAACACGTACTATTTCAGTAATGTCAACCCTTTGCTAAGATAAAACCTCAAGAGCAAGAGCACAGGCTCTTAAATACGCTCAGTGTAGAATAAATACACAAGTGATAACCACCGCTTGCCTCCCCACACATCTAATATATAAAGCTCCAGTTCTCCTAAAGATAAAGCTCCAGTTCTTTCCATTTTTCATGGCCAGCATGCATGCACGTACAATACCTAAGACACTAGAGAATACAATACCAATCAAATGTCGTTCATGGCCAGAATCTTAAGCATATGCACTCCCTGTCATACGCAGAACATCCACATTCGGGACTGGGGACTGCCGCCTAGCATCTCAGCCATTAACATACTGCTTAAAAGTGTCAACCGAATTCCAGTATTTGTCCAAAGTAAAACTTGATTTAATGATCTATGCCAACCTGAACCTTTCAAATATGGTAGCTACCAGCATACATTTAAATTAATGCAATGTGATCACGCATGGACAAGATATACTTAGCAAAAACATAAAGCCATGTGTAAAGCATGAGAGAGCAAGATATCTGTCTGTGCAGTCTCAAGCTGAATGCATGAAAATTTGAGGTCCTGTTCCACACAAAATATTAGGAGGCCACATTCATAAAAGGTAGCCAATTTATTCCTCCAAAAAAGGTATGGGTTGGAAATGAAAAACCTATAGTGTTTTTGTTTTGTGGTTCGGTTCACATAAGGTAGCTGTTAGCATGCTTTTCATGCAATGCTATGATGCATTTAAATGCATGAACACTGTTATTGGTTTAATTTAAAAAGTACCAGAGAGAGAGAGATTTACCAGGGAGCGAGATATCTGTGTATCCCTGTCTCATGTTGAACGCATGAAAAATTTGAAGTCCTGTTCCACACAAATGTTAGGAGACCACACTTGGTCTAATCACTTGTATGGTCTATTCACGTGAATATTACTTTGTGTGTCTACAAACGAACAAACATGTATGCACGGCCGCAAACACACGCACTCGCACACTCATGCTCGCTCACAAACACACGTACTGTACGTGCACATCTACCCACAAAGACACTGTACTGTATATACACACACACCTCCAACTCAGTCTCCTCCTCTGGTAGGCCCAGGAGGCCTTTGAGTTCCTCGTCCTCCCCGGTCTTCATGTCTCCTGCTGCCGCCCCAGGCTGGGTCTGGGGCTTCTCCCGGATGGTGTAGACACGCGTGGAGGCGCCAAATGACATGGTGGAGTCAATGGGGACCTGCTGGGGTTTATGGGGCTCCAACCGAATGTGGCCCAGGAATGTACCGTGTGCTGAAAGTAGAGAAGCACACAAACACAAAAGATATATATCACCGTAGAATCACCCATTTATATATATATATAAATAAATCTTCTACTAAAAGGATTTTCCTGTTTTATGACTATATGGCACTATTTAACCCTTCAATATACTGTAATTTCAGAAAACAAAACAAGCAAACTACTATTTTTAGTAAGTTGAAAAAAACATTATGTTGACAAAGTTGCTATATATTGTTTCCCATATGTTCATATAGTTGCATGTTATAAAGTAGTCATATGTCTAAAACTCACAGACCAACACCATGACTGACCAATAACAATGATCTATGCAAAAAATATAGACAACCAAAAATAGGTTGAGGTGGTTTCCAGCAAACAGCGACAAATGCTAACTGCAGTGAGACCATTTCTGTTGACAAAATGCTTGACATAGCTCACTGCACAAAAGACACAAGTCATGAATTCAAAATCCCTTCAAGACTGGTATGATTACATCACTGGCAAAAATGTTGTATTTAATTTCCAATCTTATGAGATTAAAAGAAACATGGAAGCATATATGAGATCCAATGGGAATGCAATCTGCAATTCTAAGACATTACATTATGCAATTGCTAATTCATTATGCAATTTGATATTTCAATTTGCAATCATTTCTGACTAATTGCATTTTAATATCCAAAGTGGAAATGCATTCCTCAAATTAATATGAATTCCTCTGGTTAAAAAATGGAATAAACACAGATTTAATTGCATTGCATTTTGCCATAGCACTTCAGTCTCAAAATTCAATTGATTTTGCTTTTCAATTTGTATTATTCTTTTGAATTTGCATTTGAATTTTGCGACACAAAGAGCATAACAAAATGCTATGCAATCACGGTGGGCATATAAAGATGACCAAAATTTGCAAAAAGTTTTGTGGGTGTCATCGTCATTGGCTTCTTCGATTATTCATTATTCCATTTCTGGAAGACCAAATTTCTGAAACGGTGTCAATTTCATTATTCCTTTGTAAACATATTATTGCTTAAAAACTTTCAAAGGTTTTGGATTATTTTTGTATTTCATTCCTGTTGTTTTTTATTGGTCTGTACTCACACCATCACAGGTGTGCCATTCATCCTGATCCAACCTCGTCAACCTCCACAGGCAGCTGAGCTGATCCAAAGTATGACAGGCTAAGCCATCTAATCTGACAGTGATGAATGCAATGTCTCAACTACTGCATTCTGATTGCATTCTCATCTGAGTTTCCCAACATATTCCATAGAGAAACACTGGAGACACTTTTGTGTCTGTTAAACTGTAATTACACTCCCTAAATGATAGCCTTAACTTTCCTTTTCACATTCTAAAGGTCAATGCAATGACTTTAACTGAGTGACAGAGAAGCGGGTCAAGGTGTACTAGGGAGCTCACTCACTGCTGTTGAGGTCGATGAGGAACACCCTCTTGAGGTGTTTGTGGTACACCAGTGCAGCGTGCACACGTGAACATGATTGGTGGTCAATGGTGAAATCGCACATGTCCGGGTTCCTCCCGAACAAGTAGAACTTCTTCTCATCGATTATGAGTTTCTACAAAAAAAAAACAAACAAACAAACAGATGTGTTAATTGAGACATCAACTAAAGGCCAAACAATAATGACATACATGAAATCAACCATGTAATCATGTTATTACAAACTCATGAACGAATTTGCTAAATGTCAATTAATTCTTCAGCAGACAGATGCATTGTTCCGCAAGGCATAACACAGAGCATGCCTTCAGACTCCGAGCTTAAATGTTGCGGTAGTTTCCTCTAGCACCTCTCTTACCTGACAGCCACATTCAAACAGGCACCAGAGTGCAAGCACCTCTGGGCTGCAGGCAGTCAGGTTAGTATCAAGTGCAGGATGAAGGGTGGTGGGGCTGCCATGATGTGCCATTGGTCATCAATGGAAGGCCATGTAGAATGACATCAGACCACCCTACATCTAAATGACTGATTCTTGATTTCAAATAGTATTATGCACTATGGAAAAGGCCTACAAACCTCGGAATGCTTCAAGCAATTAAACCTTGTGTCCGTGAGGACATCCCTTACCTCTACGAGTTTATCTCCTTTTACTACGTCCAGATGGAGACCAGGAGGAGGCTTTCCTGCCCTGAAAAAAAACACATCGTGTTTACATTCGCAGCTGTGCACAAGTCGTTTCTAGTCCCCTGGCCATTGCAACTAAAGAATGCTGGGTGCTGAAACGAATGGGAACGTGTAAGAAACGCAGGGGATCAAGTTAAACTAATGTTTTGAGAGGGTACACTAATTAACGATAGCATGCTGTGGGTTTGAGATACCATGACTTCAAAGACTAGAACAACAACCAGACTGAATGTGTTCCCCACTGCAAAATAAAAAGCGGTTGTTTCTCTGAGTGCATGGTCCTAGCTAGCAAGCTAGGTTTACTTTGCTAGTTAATTACTTTGCTAGCAGGGCCCGAGGGACCTAAACAGGCTCCACACAGAAGTTATCACTACCAGCATGTGTTAAGGTCAGTGATAACCTCGAGTGCATTTCGATACCGATGAGACTCACCACGAGGGACAATCAAAATTCGGTATAATAACGTTAGCGTTGTTGTTAGCCATTTCGCTTCATTCTTCACTCACTCACACGAAGAATCGAAATGCATGCCGGGTATAACACGGAAGCGCATGCAAACTCAAAGGAATGGGATATGTAGTTCTGGAGGGGTTGCAATTACAAACGTCTCTCTGATAGTAGCCTAAATTGCAGCTTTTTAACACGATTCAGCGTCCTTTAGCCGTTTCAATGGCAGTTGGCCTTTTTTTTAAATACAGTGGTCTAGACCTAGGCCTTTCTCTTTGCCTGCGACCTGAAACGTTGCAGATAATCCCGTTTTGCAATTTTAATGCAACCTTAGGCTTCTCAGAAATCGCCTAGGCTTTTTACTCAAACTGTGAATTTTGTGTGTAGGCTGGAACTAGCTTATTATGAATATTGCTTTTTCCCCTCCCAACATCCTGTCCTTAATATACAGCCATATGTCAACTTCAGAAAAGCAATTTCTCAATTCTGATGAAATGTTAGTACACAGGCCACTTGAGGTTAAGGCTATAACAAGAGTTACAAAGGTGTCAAAATTGTCAACGAGATGTTTAGGTTAATGTTGTGTTTCACTTCTACAAATAGGCCTAGGCACTTGGTCATACAATGGCATGCAAGCCCACTGTCAGGGAATGAGAAACTTTCGATTGCGTAGGCTAGGTGTCTGCCTATAAGACAGAGAAGAGAGGCCAGTGTTCAAGGGATAAGGATGAAACACACATAGTGTAAGTTATGCGTAAAGTCTATGGCATTGAAGTGAAGTCTCTTTAGGCTACTATGCATTTTCCTTAAACTTG
Source organism: Sardinella tawilis (assembly GCA_030264315.1). Lineage (NCBI taxonomy): Eukaryota > Metazoa > Chordata > Actinopteri > Clupeiformes > Clupeidae > Sardinella > Sardinella tawilis. The sequence continues at coordinate 6,778 of JASCQY010144471.1, read as the reverse complement.
TCAGAAATGGCTTTTAGTCTACTTAAAATTATGAACTAGGCAATGAACTAGTTTTGACGAGGGAAATAACCATTCCCGATGAGAGATGTTTTACTTGTTTGTTTGTTTGTTTATTTACCCTTAGTTGCATGCATGTTCTGTCTCAAATGAACTTCCTCATCTCAACCCTGCGAACAGTTAAACCTCTGTTTCTCACGTAGCAGTCATCACGCCTATAAGTAAAAGCCCAACGAGGGTGCTTGCGGAGCTTCAGTGAACGATGGACGGACCAGGGACAGTTTTGTCCCTGCAGGAATTCATCGCATCCTTGGATCATGCTTCATTGCCACGGATTCTACAAGTTTGCTCGGGCGTCTACTTTCAAGGTAACATTAGGCTACTTGAATATTTAGGCTAGGCTATAACATATACTACAGTTTAAGTTAATTCATAAACCACGCCGAGCTCCCATGGCATACTTTATGTGTCAATGCAAAATAGAGTATTAGGCCTATTGTTGATGCAATCCACAAATGGATAGCCAAGAAAATAATTTCCCCAATTCACGTGCCGGTATGAACGAAACTATGTTTCCAGTTGTAATTGTTTTCAGCCTTTATAATTGCCAGATATTGATTAATGTTTGTTGACAATTTTATCTATTATACAATAAACTAGGCTATAGTTTAGCAACATATACAAAAGTGGTTTACTTTCTCTTCTTTTAGCTATGTTTCAGAACATAGAAAAAAAACAAAAAAAAACAGAACAAAACAAAACATAAACTTGCTGTGGGATACAGTATGTATGTATGTGTCCAGAACCAATAAGAAGTGCACCGACAGATTTGTCAGTAAAAATAGCCTATCATTTTTAGGAAGCCATAGGCCTAATCACAGTGTCAAAAATCCTTTTGAAATGTCTATCTAGGCTACTCTACTACTAATGCATATAATTAACATATCATTCAGTTGCCTGACTGGTTTATTTGTGTGTGTGTGTGTGTGTGTGTGTGTGTGTGTGTGTCTTTCACTTCTCGAAAATTGTGCCACTGGCACTTCCTGCTGTCCACAGGGTCAGTGTACGAGCTGTCAGGGAGTGAGGTATGCCTATCCACTGGGGACCTTGTCAAGGTTATAGACCTGAAACTTCTATCAGCGAGTTGCATGGACATTGCTACCAACAGCACTTACGAACTTCCCACTGACCACCAAGGTGAGCTTAAAACGTAGTCTTTGGGGAAAACAGTCAACTCTTTGGACTACAGGTAGAGTATGGATCAACCAGAAATAAGGGGTGAATGTCCCTTCCAATCCCCCCAAAAGTTGAAAAACCACTGCCATTGGAAATTCGGATCATCAATACATTTTGTGTGCACAAAGTCTTGTTTACGCCTATATTTCAACTGTTTGTTTCATTTCTATGATTCTGATGATCATCAGAATCTGTCAGTTTGCCTTTTTCTTTGACAAAAAAATCTGGTTACATAAGCTCTACCAAATAAGCCCTGTGTTATTCATCATTCACCTAAATTTACTTAATGTCGGTTTGTGCTTTCCATTACATGTTGGGGTAACCTTTAACTTTTTATGAGCAGTTTAATGCAGTGTTGTTAGACCTGCAGGCATTTTCAGAGATTGCTCTGAACATTATTTGCAGAAGTAAAGAACAGTATTGTTCTTGTTCTTCTTCCAAAGCCATTTGAAATAAGCCATTGACACACAGTGTACTGGATTACTAATGATGTGTAATGATTAAGCGGCATTAACTATACAGTGGAGAGTGTGTGATGTGCTCTGCGGAGCATCCTTATAGATCCAAAAACCATCTTGTGTTAGTTTCACCATCTAGTTTTATCCCAGTTAAAAAAAATAATAATAATAGCGCAGACGTAGCAACGGTGCGAGCCGTGGTATAAGCAGGATAATAAACTCCACGCCTTGCATATATAGAAAAATAATGCACTTATCGAAGTGTAAAGGCCCCTCCACTGTATGTTGGGAGCCTTATTACCACTTTCGAACATGCCTTATTTTTCTATAGATGCACGGCGTGTCGTTTATTAGTATACAGTATATATATATACAGCCTTAGGTAACATTGGCACAATACCAGCTGGGTTAATGTCATCAGACTTGTCCGTACTTAATTCAAACAAAACACTAGTGATTTTACTGATATTAGCTGAGAAAAACCTTTTTGAAAGCATTTTTGAAAAGGGATATATAGCGTTTTGGAAAAGAGCTATAGTATTAGACTAATTATACTAATACTAATTCTAGTTCAAGTTCTAATGTTATGAATTTGTTCAATTCAGTTCTACACTCATACAAAACTTGAACTTGCTCAATGAACTAGCTCCTTTGTACTAGTTCATGCACAACACATAGTATCTTTGTTTGTCTATGCTTCGGCATAGCAACCAGTCAGTGAACATACTGTACATTGAAGGCAGATTAAGCTGCTTATGGAGAGTGTCTGTAGACTCTCTGCAAAAAGTGAAGCAAAGACAAGTCTGGTCTAGCAGTCTTTCTTGAAGCAGCTAAAACATTCTACCTGCAGCATTTACATTTACATTTAAATTTAAGCATTTATCAGGCGACTTACAAATAGAATAAACACTCAAGCTACAGCATAAGTAAAACTAGGCAAGAGCAAACAGCAAGCTGTTTTTAGGTGTGTTTTTCTGTGGGGATGCAATGCACCTCTAGTACCAACTAATTCATGAACAGCATGACCCAATGCAAAACACAACTCTATACTGTGTACAGTACAGTGAATTATTCCTTCCCTTTAAATGACAACATTTGCTTAAATACCTCTATATATTGTATCTCACTATTGTATAAGTGGCTGATGTTTATTCACAGGCCTGTTTAAGATGGTGGCCGAAGACATGCCATACAGCTCGTTGGAGGAGATGGTAAGCCTACTGCCTGTAGGGGTGGACACAGTGGGCTCCTTCTCGTTCATCAGCCGTTCCGATCTTACCATTGACAACTTCACCGTGACGGCGGGCCAAGTGCTGACCCTGCTGTCATCTGAGGAGGGCTGCGTGCGTTGCCAGGTGGTGGGGCCAGAAGGGTCAACGGCAGAGGTGCGTGTCCCCCTGCAGCACTACGGTACGTTCTACGAGTGCCAGAGCGAGCATGGCTACTCCCTCCAGGAGATCCTCTCATCCACGCGCCTCCGGAGCCGTCGCTTCCGCAGTCTCAAGGCCAAGGCCTGCGGAGGCCCGCTGGTGTTCACCCCCGTCTATCAGATTCAAGCCATCATGCACAGTGAGTGTTGTGTGCTCTCTACCCCAGTTCACAAAGGAGACATGACTTCTGAGAGTGTGAAAACTCTTGCACCGCTTCTTCTTTCAGTGTCATTATGTGGTTTGCGAGGCAGCGTTATATATGTCATTTAACACAAGTACATATAAGAAATTAGAATAAGAAATTTGCTTTGATTATTGGTTTGATAGGGTTGTTGGTTTGCACATCTTGCTGCTGTTTAAATAATGTGTTAATGTGAGTTTCACAGGTCACTTGTCATAGAGATGAATAGCACAAAAAGATTCATATGAGAGTGTTTTTATTAGTGTAGGGTTTTTTAAATAATCAAATTACTTGTTTGGCTTGTCCAGGGATATACAGTACATAAGATGCTTCTAATGCAGCCCTAGTCAACATACTGTAGCTATGAACTGAAATTTAAAGCTGTAGTTTCACTTCCCTTATGTCGTGCTCCTCTCTCTCATTTCACAGTGAGGAAAAACATTGTCAACTTCCCCTCAAGCCTGGAGGTGGACGTCGTTGATGTGACTAATGAGTGCCGGAATGTGGAGTTCGTCAAACCGCTCACTCTAACGGAGGTGAGCAACCAGCCGTCTAGCGCCTTCCCGACCGTGGCTGAGGTTTTGGAGGCACCTGAAGGCTCGCGCCACTTCTTCAACTGTGACTGGCACCCGCAGCTCCAGCAGGGGCAGCGTCTGGTGCTACATGGGCACGGGAAAGCCAACATGGTCCTGGCCTCTACGCCCAAGGGCCGCAAGGCCCAGCAGTTCTTCCTCATCTGGGGTAACTACAGCGGACGGATCCGGCGCAAGGCCCGGGAGTTCGGCACGGTGTACGAGCTGTTCGTGGCGGCGTGCCGGGTGGCGGCCGGTGAGCTGCGGGTGAGTGTCACGCGGAACTGCGAGGCGGTGGAGGAGGAGGGTCTGCCTGAACTGAATATTGGGGACCAGCTGGAGGTGCTGGGGTGCGAACAGACTGAGCTGCCCGCTATGGGGGAAGATGGAAAGAAGCAAAGTATTGAGGCACTCAAGTGCAAGCGTATAGTGGAGGATGAGGATGATGATGATGACGACGAAGAGGAAGATGGGGAAAGTGAAGAGAGTGGCAGCAAGGAAGACATTTATTTGCCGCTTTACATGGGTGCCCAGTTCGTGGAGGTCATCACGGACAAGAAGAAGTACACCCTGACCGACCTCGGGAAGGAATCCTTGTTGCCGCTGGATGTCAAGGTGGTCTCACGGGACAGCGACCTGGAGAAGGACCCGCTGCCTGGGCTACCGGCCCTCAGGCTGGAGGAGGCATCGGTAGAGCCCATCGTTCTTGCCAGCCTGCTGCACAGTCCAGAGCGCTGTTTCAAATTGCCTACCAAGTGGTTGAACATGTCCATTTCCTTCACTTCAGAGGCCCTGCCTTGGCCAAGTGATCAGCCCCCGCAACTTCGCCATGAGACAGTCACGGAGGTCAAGGAGCATTTCTACTACGAGTTCCGCAAACTCACCAGCAACGATGCCACCCCACCCCCCAGGCCGCCCAAGAGGAAGACCTCTGTCGGGAAGCCGAAGAAGCCTGCCAAAACCAACCCGCCCAGGCCTGCCAAAGCCAGCACGTCCAACCCTGCTCCCATAACGAAGAGCAGAAGCCTGTCCAGCAGCTTCTGCGAACTATCAGTGAAGAGTGACAAGCCAAAACGGAGTCCTGCCCCACCACCACCTATGGTAAAATATCTCCTCTCTCTTCAGTCTATATTTTGTGATGTACTTTATTGCATGTCTACATTATGAGGAAAAAAATAATCAAGTGAGCTATTTAGGGTGAAGTAGACCCATAAACACTTCCATGAATATCAGTCATGTGTGTGTGTGTGTGTTGGGGGGCAATGAAGGTTTCGCTTTCATTTCTTCTGCACGACAGTATTTGGTGCTAATACATGTCTGCACTTCCTTAGTAACTAGTTTATGGGTGGGTGGGTGGGTTTCGCCTTCCTCACTGCTATAAGACACAGTATTTGGTCTCAATGCATGTCTGTACTTCCTTAGTAACCTTAAAATTGTTCTGCTCTTCTTTGTATTTATTGTGATTTGGCTTTTGGTTTCTCTGCTGACACGCTATTAAAGAGAAAGAAGCCACTCTCACAGTGAGATGCAGGCAAGCCAATTTGGAGTTAACTTGGGAGTGTGTTAGCCTGGGCTCGCCCATTCCGTGACGTTATCAGCCACGCTCGCGGCCTTGCACGGTAGAGCCAAGCATACTATTCACAGGTTTCGGATTCCGGCAAACACGGGAACTCCACCAGCAGACTGAGACATGTGAGGGGGGCAGGTGCTTCAAATTTGAACCACGCACTTTTTTATATAAGAACCAGGTTGTGTATTATGCTTGGCCAGACCCAATGCTAAGTTAGCATTGGTATTGTCGTGTCAACCAGGCAAGGAATGTGTGGCTTTTTAGAATAATCTGTTAGTCTGCTGGCATGTTACACATCATGTAGCACGTCACGAAGCACAAATTTCTGTATTTTTTCACTTCCTCATATAGCATGGTTAAAAAAAAACAGCTTGTTCAGCACGGGTGGGTAACATTTCTAGGATTTCTTTCATCATCAGGGCCCTGAAGATGAACCCCCACCATTAATGGCAAGAAAACCAGAGGCAAAGAGAGAAAGCATATCTGTGCCAAACACCTACGTGCAGGCGCCTAAGAAAAAATCCAAGGCCAGAGGTTCGTAATCTGGAGGTGTATCATCATCCTCCACAACTACTCTTTATTTGGTTTGGCCACTGTGGCTAGACTTCTAGTGGTTCTGATAAACCACATACCTCTTCAGATCTCCTGACCAGTACAAAGGCAGGGGTTGCAGTCAGCTGCCATCTGCCTGTATCTGATCAGGAAAACCAAAACATTACTGTGTGGGCGTGGCGTATCATTACCACTGTGCTAATGAGTTAATGACAACGCTGTTCGAGCAACTATCTGAATACTCTACTCTCTGGGTCATTACCACCGTCAGTGTTGTATAGTAACCAAGTAATAATACTTAACTATTGTACTTAAGTATGTTTTGGGAGTGTCTATGAACCTGCCCACTATTAGTTTTACTTATCTACATTTCCTGATGAATTGAATTATTTTTCTCCACTACATTTTCAATTGGCAGCATAGTGACAAGCATCACATGAAATTGAATTTCTTAGTTGACTGAGGTACTGCAACAATATTTGGGGGAATCCAACTCGTCATTGGACAGGTGCAAACAACAATTCTCCATTAAACCTGTAGATGTAGGCATTTTTCATTCTGCCTGTTTTTGTTTTTTGTACATTTTCTGAAGTTTGTATTTATAGCCTACTTGTACTTTTACTTTCATTTCTGGAGTACATTTAATTATAGATTACCCCTCATACTTAAGTACAGTAAATACAAGCTGCTTTTATACTTTCACTTGAGTAACATGCTAGTGGGTGGGTTACTAAAGTAAACTTTTGGTTGTTTATCTGTACATTTACTCAAGTGGGATTTTC
>JASCQY010144335.1:11129-24418 GCA_030264315.1 Sardinella tawilis | reverse complement strand
GTCTTTTATTTCTATGTTTTAGCCATATACTTTGTACAGCACTTTGGTCAGTGGAAACTGTTTTTAAATGTGCTCTAGAAATTAAATTTACTTACTTACTTACTTACTTAGTGTGGTGGTCCGAATGCTTACTGACTGGCCAAAAAGCAAGTTTTTTGTGGTCAGAAGTGGTCAGTCTTGTTGCCTTGCTCATTAATACAAAAAGATTTCAAAACCAGAATGCCTTAGTTTTCTTTTTCATTTTTTGAAGCATTTTATTTTATTTTTATTAGACTATCAGAACAAACAAATATCCTGTCCCTCACAGTACTCTTTGTGTGTGTAAGTGTGTGAGTGTTAGTGTGTGTGTGTGTGTGTGTGTGTGTGTGTGGACCTGACACATGTTGAGAGGATGGGTGGGGACATCCTCCTTCACAATCCAGAATCAGCGCATATTAAAATCCGAACCCAGATCAATAACCAATCAGTCAAGTCAATTGATCAATATCCTGTCCAGTGGGCAGATGGGAACCAATTCTGCCTTTAGTGTTTTAGCTATTTTGGTTTTGGTTTAGACCAGTGTTTAATTGATCAAGAGGCTAACTCCTCACCACAGTGCTGTACAAGTAAGGGATACTGAAAGGCTGGGTACTATAGACTTTTAGTGCCCGGCTAGCGGACAGGTAACCGCCCTCGACTTATAAAGTGATCTGAATCAGTGTAACGATTTAGCGAGCTTAGCCTAGCAGATGCTCCGCTTCAGGGCCTACTCCAGTCCGACCAACCTGGCAACATCCCAGACAAGACCACATAGGGCCCCAGAAAGTGCCCAGACTGGATGGGAAGGCTATGCTGTATGCTGTGTGTGCGTGTGCATAGCTTCCTCTTGGCTGGCTGATTCCTGTAAGAAGTCTCCATGTGTGCTGGAAGCTCCACTAGACACTATTCAGCAATGCTTACGACACCAGGGGAAATTCCAGGGAAAGTTAGCCCACACGCACGTCAAGTGTAAACGTCAAATGTAGTACATTTCCCCCTATCTTTCTTATATACACACACACACACACACACACACACACACACACACACAATTCTATTTCAATCTTCAATTACTTTGTGTCTATTTGCCATACCATTAAATTACCTTTTTCATCAGCCAAATCCAAACAAGATCAGCAACATAGCATTAGCTAGTTTAGCGTACACATGGCTACGGTTGCTAAGGGTGTCATAAACATCAACGCTCAAATGGTCAAGCAGAAAGAAAAAAAAAAAAAAAAAAAAAAAAAAAAAACTCATTAATCCGAAAACTTGGATTTGACTCAAGATGCAGAACAACGTCCTAAGCTTTGGCATCACACAAATATCCATCAAAGGCTGCCAGTGGCCATTAAAACCCAATGTTTTAAGCCCTGGCGTCTCTCTCGACATGCATCAGATACTATCAATAGGTGCTGGCCTCAAGGAAAATTCTGGCAAATTTTAACCCATAACCCTGGTATTTGAAGTAACTGCAGTTAGTTGGTAGGAAATACACTGGCACAGCAGGTGAAGCTTGTTAGTTAGCGGTAGATGTCTGTTTTTTATTTGGTCTATTTTGTAGCACCTTTTCTCCTTCTTTTTCCAACCAAGTGCGAACTACAGGCCTGTGGGTTGTGGATTGAAATGCTGTAATATTCTTTTGAAGAACTTGGGAGGTCCTTCAAGTTGAATATAACTGTCCATGTAATTGCCCAATTTAAAACTAGGATTTGGTGTCACACCACAGGACATTATTTTTGGAGACAAATTTTATTTAATTCCTGAACATTTAGAAATATTTGTTTGGTAAAAATGTTTATCATTTGCTAAAATAGACACTTACACAATTATGCCGGACATACACTTCAACATATTGAAGACTTATTTAGTTATTTTCTAAAAGTTGATATTTATTGAATCATGGTTGGGACAGTCACACCATAGGACAATTTTGAGGTTTAGATCAAATGTTTAAAAATTCTATAATATTGTCAGGAAAAGTAACAATAGGTATATGCAAAACAAACAAATGTTTAACCATGTGTAGTGTTTGAAATTATGAAAATGAGAAATAAATTCCTTTTTTTCTTGGAGGACAGTGAAAATGCCATGTCACGTCAACTACCCACATCCACACAAATATCTCTTCCATCTTATCACAGCCATTCAGAAGGAGTTAACACACAATGATGACATCTAATACACACACACACACACACACACACACACACAGTCAGTACGTTTACATGTACATCTTAGTGTAGCTATTGGCAATGACCGAACTATTGGTTTCACCAGAGTATTTGAGTTATCCGGATATACCTGCACGTGTAAACAATCAGATAACTGGTGTTTGACTCCATGACAGTAGGAGCACTCGTTCCGAACGGCTAGGCAGCCTGGAGACCATGGCCGAAATTTTCGCATGGATTTGGGAACCAATCACAGAGCTAGGTTCGATGGCAAGACAATGCGCAAACTATTGGACAAACTGAACTTCACATCCCGTAAGGGAAAATGAATATGTGATCCCCAGACTAAATCTCACTTGTGATTTAGTCTGGCATTAGCCAGGCTAGATTAACGCTGCAGAACTGTAAGTACATTTCATACAAACTTTGCCAAAGACACTTTCATGACTTTAGATCGTCATTCTACTGTTATACTGACACATGTTCAAATAATGCTACTGCAGCAGCAGTTCCAAGTGTCATTCAGGGGGGCGTGTCAGTCCGTTCTCAGCTGCTGTCTGCCAGCCTGCAAAGAGAAATGCGATCCCAATCGCATTATCTGGGTGTGTTGGCTCGATTAAGAGAAGTCTGTTTCTAACTCGGAGTATACATGGAATGAGAACTACGAATTCAGCCCGACTAAGGCCAAAAGTCGATTCTCTCTAGGCCCATGTAAACGTACTGAGTGTGTCACACCTTGTCAGTACCCTGGTTCTCTTTATTGTGGAGCGACATGAGCTCAGTGCTCTCTCTCTCCCTCTCTCTCACACACACACACACACACACACACACACACACGAGTGTACACAGTATGTCTCACCTTGTCAGTAGCCTGGTTCTCTTTAGTGTAGATGGCCATGAGCTCAGTGTCTTCAGTGTCCTGCTCACCATTGGCCTGGCTCACCCCGTTCACCACCACCTGTCAATCACACACCATCATCATCATCATCATCACCACCATCCCTCATCAACACACACACACACACACACACACACACACACCATCACAACCGCCACCATGACCACTGATCCAATACATCATTTTAAAATCACTGCCACATTGTACTATTAAATTCAAATTCTTTAAAGCCTAATATTTAAGTTGTTTTTGAGCATAAAAATTCACTCCCCCCTTTCTTCGCTGACATGAAGTAGGAGGACTTCACAACACCGCCTTCGGTTAATGTTAGCGTTCCCTTGTAACTGTTTGTAAATGTCACAAGAGAAAATGCTAGTGTGTGTGTGTGTGTGTGTGTGTGTGTGTGTGTGTGTGCGTATTCAAGTATGTATGCATGTATGTACAGTATGTATGTATGTATGTATGTTTTTGACTGTTTGGCTACTGTATGATCTTGTTAGCTGTAGTTGAAGTCACACCCCACGCATCAAACACATTCAAGAACATCCACCCATCACACACACACACATCCAACTACACCCATCCTATCAAAACTATGTTTTCAACGATTGATTTTTCAGAAAAAGGTTTCTAGTGAAAGTATGCACATCAATGCCTCTTAAATGTTTCAATGCTGTTTCCTTGAACAATTGCAGGAATCCATGTCGATAATCATACATCATTTAAATAGGTTATGGTTACTTCTAGCCTACCAACAGCGACAGGCAGCGGTTTCACTTTCTGACGCGCAGATGAGCAGAATCACTGAGGCTGTGCGCTTCCACTGCACCACATTGTATGCATACCAGCATGTTTAAGGACACGAAATTAAATTAGAAAGTATTTCATGACCGAGAAAACTTTCTTTTCTTTCCAGTACATTGAGAAACGTTGTCTTATCAGGTAGGCTACTCATGGAGAAATGTTGCACATAGCAGGCAATGTCATTTAAGCTCAAATGGTGAATGTACGTAATGGTTATAGGCAATTTAGCCAGGTTTTGCAGATTAGTTGCTTGTTGTATAGGGTTTTTTGACCAGAAAGCCGGAAAAGGTTGTTTTAAAAATTTAGATTTAAAATGTCAACATGCAAAATAATAATAAATTATATATATATATATATATATATATATATATATATCGCAAATTCCGTGCGATTCCCCGTTTATAGGAAAATTACATTTTTCCATTGGATTCTGTGATTCACTCCGCGTTCTCCGCATTGCGGAAATCATAGGGCCCTAACCCACCCAACTACAATCATCCGCCTATTTTGTCTTTTCTAACAAATGGAGTTGTAGAGAATGGGATTGTATGGAAATGCAGGCAAATACTCATACACAAACACACACACACACACCCACATACACACTTTGCCTGCCTACATTCAGAGAGACAGGGAGAAAGAAAGAGAATGAAAGAAAGATTTTGTTTATATCATTATCTAGGTCAGAGAGCAACAGGAAATGGCTTGCTGGTCTATCATCCCTCAAACAAAGTTCACACACACACACACGTTGCTGGAGCTGCATACACAAATGATAACATTATAAACCTGCGTAATCCTTCATAAACTTTTTTTTTTATACACACCCAACTTATTTTAAATTACAGGTCTAAACTGGAACACTTCATTCATCCATGCAGACATCATTCACCCAGATATCATCTATCCATCCATCCATCCTCTCTCTCCCTCTCTCTCTCTCTCTTCACACACACACCCCAATAATCATTAATCATAAAAACTTGTGTCATGTGGGACTCCACCCCCCATCATTACCGCCACTACTCTCTTCAAGTGCCTTAACACAGTTCAAATGGACATGGACACACACACACACACACACACACACACACACACTGTATTTATTTAATTTTTGTGCCATAAATCACTTTGGCTCGCCATAGTCTGATATTACTGTACCACTTTCCTGATATTACTCCATCCTAACATCCTGATTCAGATAAGACCCGTATGCTGAGAAGAATTTCTCTGTTTCTGCCCAAGTTTAATATCCAGTGATGTTCCTTATGTTGGTATGCTCAATTATGTGCATATTGTGTGTGTGTGTGTGTGCGCGTCTTTACTTGAGGCTGATACTTTTGTTGTGTGTGTGAACGATTTGAGTATTCTCTCTGGCATATACTTTCACACATGTCCAGGCACACTCATACACCCCCCCCCCCCTCCCCCCCACACACACACACACACACATCCATGCACACTTACTTTACACACACACAGACACACACACACACTTACAGGTATGGGGTAGAAGTCAGTGGCGTGCTTGCTGTCGCTGTCGTACTTGGTGCCGTCACCCGTGGAGTCCATGGCTTTGGAGGCGGTGTTCTTGCCCACGCCCATTCCTCCGCACTCCTCTCCTCCGTCCCGTTCTTCCTCCTCCTCCTCCTCCTCCTCCTCTTCTTCCGCCCAAGTCCGCTCTCGCTCCCACACCAATGCTGTGTTCTCCCCCCGCAGCTCTGTCACATAGCCCACTGATTGGTTGGCCAGGTCATCTGCTGAGAGACAGAAAGTACAGGAAGCACCATCATTGGCTGCGCACTGACTTAAATTCTAGTCTGATTGGCTGAGAGGTAAGCCACACTCAGTATCATTGGCTGGTCCTAAGGAGTAGGGTGTAATCACTGCAATGGGTCTCTTGTCCAGTTTAAGACTGAGATCTGGCTTCAGATGGAGCCCCAAACACACTGAGTTTAAGACTGAGTTTAAGAGTTGAGTTTGGCTCCAGATGGAAGTTCTAACAGGCTGAGTGGGATCTGAAAAACTCACAGTACTGGAGGGCAAAGCTAAGCTATTTATGATTGTGGCCTTTGTTATACCCACAGGAATCAATACACATTCAAATAAACACAAGCATAACAATAATGCTCTTCACTCAGAGTGAGTGACTGACTGGGGGGGAAATAGAGACTTTAGATTAAACCAACATTAACAATTTGACATGGCTTGCTTGGCATGACAGTCAGTGGGAGAGAGACAGTGAATGAGTGAGTGAGTGAGTGAGTGAAAGTATGAGAAAGCAAGTGTGTGTGTGTGTGTGTGTGTGTGTGTGTGTGTGTGAGAGAGAGAGAGGATGGGTGAATGAGTAATGGCGAATAAAACAAAAAAGGCAGGTTGGAAGAAGAGAGAAAAAGAGATATGGATGGATGGATGGATGAATGGAAGGAAGGAAGGAAGGAAGGAAGGATGGATGGATGGATGAAGGATGAATGGGAACCAAAGAAAGAGGGGTAAAGACTTATTTGGACAGGACTAGTTTTACGTGAGATAATGTGATCTCACTACAGAACGCTGGTAATATTAATGGCGATTTAAACGGAAAAAAACAATCTCTGTAAAACGACCGAACGTGGGAGGGGTACCTCGATTTAAGCACCACTGTCACAACTCTGTCGAGATGTGCGTGTCATCAACTGCATGAGTTTTTTTTCTTTCTTTCTTTCTTTTACATATTATGAATGTATGGAAGGGTTAGGTCCGGTCAACTGATTTTATCAACCGTCTTGGCTTGACCATAAGCCATCAGAAGTTTCATACATCTGGCAAAGGCTTTCAAACTTTCTTGTTGTTTTGATTGCAGTGTGGTACACCAAAAACAATGGCAGAAATTGCGGTAAATATTGACATTATCCGGCAACAAACCGACATGGCACATTCGGACAGGACTAAATCTCTGGAAATAATCACTTTACCCCATACAGTATATCCATATAAAGCTAGTCCCGTTCCGAATAAGGCTGGAGCGCTGTTGTATTACTACAAGAGGCATGTCATCAACTGTTTAATAATTGGCCTTGATCTAGCTATCACCATTCCTTCCTGATATGTCTGCTAGTGAGTGTGTGTGCATGTGAGTGTGTGTGTGTGTGTGTGTATGTGGGGGGAGAACATGTCTGCATGGCCACTTAGTTAAGCTAACTGCCCATCTGTAAGCAACCATGACATCAAGTAATCCTTTCAGTCCATCACTCTGAGTATGCATGTGTGTGTGTGTGTGTGTGTGTGTGTGTCTGTGTGTTTATTTGTCTGCTCCCATTATCCTGATTGCCTTCCAGACTTTTAGATTGAACTCTAGCACACTGGAGCTTGTTTGCCTCTGGTCACTACACTACATACACACACACACACACACACACACACACACACACACACACACACACACACACACACATCTAATTCTTTTTAAGCAAATTCTGAGGTCACATTCCTGAGGTATTTGGGTCACTAAAAGCTGGGAAACCAACTTGAGCAACTCAAGTGTTTACGAGTCACACACACACACACACACACACACACACACACACACACACACAGCTAAAATACTAACAAAATGAAAGACCACAAACAAGCAATGAAAGGCACTATGGGGCAGGTAGACCATTGCAGAGCTATCTGCTCTCGGCCATGATGATGGTGCCAAGCGTGCACTTGCGCTGTGCCAGGTATATTTGGCACAGGACTGCCAGGCACCATCCTGCCCCTCTCCTCCCGAGGTGAATACTTGAATCGCAGCCCGACTCACGGTTCCAGCGCCAGGACCTCGGTTTCCTGAACCGCTCGCAAATCACTCGTAATAGAATGTGCTGCTTAGAGAACTCACCTCACATTTACAGAAAAACAAAAACAAATTGATAGTGGGACAAACGCTTTATAATTAATTCACCAGTGGGTGTTAAATAAGATGGGTGGAGGATTTATGAGTGTGTGTACGTGTGTGTGTGTGTGTGTGTGTGTGTGTGTGTGTGTGTGTGTGTGTCTGGTTTGGAAACAGTCACACCTGCACCAGAAGCTCATTCCATCAAGAGTGTGTGCGTTCATGTAACACCTACACTTTCCTACCATCTGGGGCGTTCTGTGTGTGTGTGTGTGTGTGTGTGTGTGTGTGTGTGTGTGTGTGTGTTCAGTTAACACCTTCACGTGACTGCGCGGTGTCAGGTAGCAATGAGCATCTCGTCCAGTCGCTAAGGCACTGGTGTCTCTTTCAGGGTGGGATTAGATCGTTTTCACAGAGTAGCGAAGGCTTGAATAGGATTACTAAACCGTAGCTGCCCGTTATTGGTGTCGTTTTGGTCAAGCCATCCTCAGAGCTGCATGGTGTTCTTCTTCAATGCCAAGAGTGTGCTTGCTTTGCAGGCGGAGGGGATGGGGACTGAAAAGATGGGAGTCTATTCAATACTGGAAGCTCCCTCAAGTATTCAACAAACAGGCGCAGAATAAGCAGGTGGTCAGCATCGACAAAAACTATTTCAACTCCATCGCGGCAGGTCTGATTAAGCTCAGGGTTGTATGGACCCTGTCTGTCTGCCTGTCTCTGTTGGTCAGCCAAATATTTTTGTAATTAGTGTCTTGTTTTTAATTCCTTTGTTATCTACAAGCGCTCCAACAGCAACACCACTGCTTCCTTTAAGAAGCTTGCCATCATGGGCATTAGCCTTAAAACTAACTGTGACACCAAGACCTTAAGAACAGTACAATGAACTCAAGAAAGTCATGTTGAAGAGCTTTTTGCGATCAGTCAAAAATAAATACAAATTTGGGGCTTTTGTCCATCCATGGTATCAAAAAAAGGAATTGAGTATTTTTTTATTTAGGTGTTGTTATCAAGTGTGAAATTCTTGTACTGAAGTGTGACAATCCTTCTTATACCGGGCATCAGCATCAGTTTCAAGGAAAAAAAACAAAAAAAACAATGGATGAACACTTTTCAGGACACTGCAACGCTCCCTTGCAAAATGGATAAACATTCTGAAGGCCAACAGCCGCCAGTGACGCAAGAGAAGTTAAAGGTCATTTCAGATTTTCCATGTGGCTTGTCCAGATCTCTGGAGATCAACATCCTTGATCCTCAGTGAACTAGACATCTAGTGATGAAAAAACTGCCCCGTTTATTTGTACTGGCCTTTTCTTGAATCTTTGGTTGCATGGCAACAAGTTCGGCTAAGAAGCTGACCTGACTTGTAAAGCATCCCATTATACTGTAATATCAAGTGGATTCCCATCTATGTTGAAGACTAAAGGCAGAGGCTTGTTTTGACCATCACATGTCTGTTTGTGCCTATGTAGCAGCTTCTGTGGACCCGTTTACTCAAAGCAAGCATTTACAGTAGCTGTGGGTTTGTCTCTTCAGACACCTTGGTAGATAGCTAGGCTTTCGATGGACTGCTGTCATGGTAGGTGACACCATTTTACGAAGAGTTCGCTTCAACTGCTGATAATGGTTGGACTGAGTCTGAATCTACATTAAGCCGGATAAATACAGCCTACTTGGAGTGAAAACGTTCTCTCTCCACGTTACAATTTATCCATTTTCAGATAGCCATATAGAGATAGAGATGTGGAGATATAGAGAATGGCTTGTGCTTAGACTGCCCTGCAGAGCAAAAGCTAATCTGCTAGCAGTGCATCTGGATTTTCATTTTGTTTCCTGAAAAGCTTCGCATCCATACTACAAAACTGAATCTCCTATGTGTTTGTTGCGTCAAGGCAACCACAAATCATTATATTGGAAACTCTGTTGCCAGCAACAACAATACAACTCAAACCCTTAGTTCCACATTCACCAAAGTTCGCTTTCAAACAACAAAAAAAAAAGGTTGTGTGTTTCATATGGCATTTTAAGGTGGACATGACAGATTATGCGTATCTATTTTCCCGGCTTAATGTGGACCAAATGTGGACTGGACCAAAGTGTGGGACAAAACCCAAAAATGGAGGCCAGTACCTCGATCACACATCACCTCCTGTCCCGGAAGCAGCACCGCGCATCTGCGGGGAGGGGGAGGGGGGGGGAGTTAAAAACTGGGAGGAGAGACGGAGCGACAGAGTGTGAGAAAGAGAGAGAGAGAGAGAGAGAGAGAGAGAGATGGAAGGAGGAGGAGGAAGGGTTGGGAACACAGGTGAAGGAAAGGTGGGTGGGAAGCAAGAGAGGTGTTAATTCTTCACAGGTGTTAATTTATCAACAGGAGCTTATTTTTTCCAATAGCACATGAGTATTTTTAAATTTATTTCTATATCACCATGCAGACGGTAGTCTAGGTGGGCAATGCAGGAAGCTTTTTTTTAATCTTTTCTTTCAGTCTCTCGCTTTCTTTTTACCCTTTCTTCACACTCTTATTCCCTCACTTCTTCTCTCTCTTCACACACATTCACTCAATCTCTCACTACTTCTCTCCCTCTGCCACGTGTGATACACACCTCAAATACACACATGCACACACGCACACCTTCAGAGGACGCAAGTGAGGCTCTTTTATTTATTTTTAAATCCCCTAAAATGACTAGTGATGCTCCAAAATTCTTTACCGTCACTATAGCAACAAAAGATTCCAGATGGCACAGTTTTAAAATCTTTGATGGTGACATTCAGAGCCATAAAAAAAGGATTATCTATCTACTATACATATATGGGCAATTACGGCGTTATGGACGTGACGTTTTGCACGCAAATTTGTGAACTAAATGTCCCATTTGTGAACCTTATCAAGCATGGCAGCATTTCATTATTTTGTTTATTTTATTACGCAACCTCCATAGCTGAATACAGATCCATGTCATGATTTACATCATGGGAATATGAGCCTTTGAATTTGCGTTATGCATGTGACATAAAATGGACGAGCTTTTATCTAAGGTTACAGTTTTTCTGTAAAGTCTTAAGTTTAAAGAGCATCACAGAAATCCTTTGGTTTATAATGAAGGAGATCTAAATGAACACAGAAAAAAAATGTGGTCATAAATAAGTAAGTTCTGATTGTTATTTTGGGAAAACTGACGTTATGGACGCAACATATTTGTGTTATGGACGTGACATAGCTGAACCAGACAGGTGTAAAAACTACATCACAAGTTTGAATGAAGAATTGATGATAATTGACACCTTTTGAGTAATATAAACTTAACCTCAAATTTGTTACGCCTGTGACATTTCTATGGAATTAACGGCCTTAAAAAACATAATTTCCATGTTGAGGTTTAAGAATGCCACAAGTCTTGAAATAATATGAATCTATCAGATTTTCTGAGAAAGTGTCAGAGTCATGAGTCAGAGTCATGTCATCTTAATTAAACAATAAGCTCCAAGACTACAGTTGATTCCATGACATCTGTATAAAGGCAGTTTTGTAGTTCTGTTCAACAATTGCCACCAACAAACTGTTGTCAACCAAGCTTTAGGCTTTCATAGTTATCTGCCAGAAACAGATCATCAAATAGTTACTATGACAACTTGTACATTAACATCACGTGTCAGCACAGAACCAAAGTAAACAGACAGAAACTGTAACCATGGCAAACACGACTTGTACTCCAGTGGGACTGAGCATAACATCCAATCAGAATAGCCTATACAATGTCTGTGCCGTTTGAAACTTTTTTTCTATACAGTTCATGTGACCAGCTCTGCAAGATGCTGTCAGACATGCCTTTAGTCTCTGTTACATCTATTTTTATTGATCAATATAGTAGGCGGGTTTACATGGACACTTAAACTGAATAGAAACAGAAGAAATGCTTAATCAGAATAGAAATAACCCATGCAAACACCCTGATCAGAATAGAATTTCTGATGCAATTATCAGAATTATCGGAATGAAAGAGGTGGTTTATTCTATTCCAAATAAACACACGCAATCGGATTGAGCTTGGTTTCGCATTATGCTCGTTGCTCATCTTTCAACATGAACAAGCCTGTATTTTTGTGGAAATAAAGTCTGTGATGGCTATTTCACAGTCGCTGTGATCCTCCATAACATTTCGGGAACACGGCAGACAAATATGGGACCATGTAGGCTGGTGATGTCTTCAGCAAGGTACAGCAACAATAGTTTTCTGACAGCAGTTTACGGTGCTCACCTGTCATCCAGTCATGTGTGCACGCACGATTCATTTGGTTTAGCCGATCGAGAGGGCAAGAGTCGGTTGTCATGGTCTCCCCAGTAGTGTGAGCTATGCTATTCTTGTGTTTCACAAGCTCCTATCAAAGGCCACACACAAACAACTAGTGACAGGGTTTATGTATGCATGTGTGTGTGAGTGAGTGATATGTCACAGCATACATGTGTGTGTGTGTGTGTGTGTGTGTGTGTGAGTGTGCAAATACATGCCCTAGAGCATGTGTATGTTCATGTAATGCTATTTGCCAATAGTATATATGCAATATCAGGTCAGCAACATTACTAGGAGGGCCCTCAGTGGATTTATACAACACTCACGTGTGTGTGTGTGTGGGGGGGGAGGGGGGTTGTGAGATGGGCATGCAAGTGCTTTTTTTAAAAACTGTCATCACAGGATGCTTGAGGACAAGGGACAAAACACGTGAGCAATGTATTTATGTATGTGCGCGCATGTGTGCGTGTGTGTCTGTGAGAGTGTGAGAGAGAGAGGTTTTTATCTCTACCTTGTCATATACTGTACATCCGAAGGCTGGTAATAACTTTGCCAAAGTTAGCAAGGACACTGGAATGTGACATCAATTTGAACTTTTCAGTTATCTCACACACACACACACACACACACACACACACACACACCAATTTCAGGCCAGTTTCACAGGAAATGAGAAGGGTCAGAAAAAAAAAAAAAAAAAAAAAAGAAAGAAAGGTTTAATGATTAAATGATCATTAAAGCACGATGGCCTTTCCCCCTAGGGAAGAACTAAAAAGGGGGTCTCAGAGAAAAGTAGAGAGATAAAAAGGGATAGAGAGAAATAAAAAAATAAAGATGGGAGAGAGAGATAGCCAGGCTAACGCCGCCTATTGGTTCCGGCCAATTTCATTTGCCTCCACCATATAGTCAGGAAACTAACGAATCGCTTTCGTTTGCTTCGTCCGCCCAGGCGGATGGCCAAATCAGCGAATAGAGAATTCAAACGATGCATTCCAGTGCGTACCATACGTCATGGCCAAACAGTAGCGATTGGTTGAAGCTACGACCAAAGAGTAGCGATTGGTTTTACGCAGATAGTATCTGCCCACCGTCAATGACGGCAAAGCAAACAAATCTAAATCGTTCGTGTTCAGATGCTCTATGGATTGAAAAGAAATAAGCAGCTGATACATCAGGCTAAGAGAGAGAGAGAGAGGACACAGAACACAGAAAAATTAAATATAAATGGAAAGAGAAAGAAAGAGAGAGAG
>JASCQY010144335.1:0-10000 GCA_030264315.1 Sardinella tawilis | reverse complement strand
GTTTAAAAGGGGCCACAGGTGAAACACACACCACAGCACAATTACGCAGACCACGACGCTGACTACATTTGAGATTTGGTATTTTGGTCTAAGAGAGACAAAAAGAAAATGTCAAATGCAGCAATGATTTTTCAATCAGATCATAAGAAAAGATCAAAAAGACATCCACACCCTAAATTTTCTTTACAGGAATCAAGGGCAGTCCCCTTGGTATGCGAGATGTTAATTTATAGCAATGGTTGGCATGTGAAATATGAAATCGAAGGGAGAATCTTTTCTTTTCTAGTCGAACCTATTTTTAGTTCTCTAGCCAATGGAGCAAATGGTTAGGAGAAGCAAATTAGTTGTGTGTCTGGCAGCAAGGCAGAGCAAGTTCAAGTCATAGGTGAGAACTCGCGTTGCCATTAGCTCTTGAGTGTACCGAACGCCAACTTGCACTGTAAATCTCATATCATGGGTCCAACTGGTGGTGCCCCCCTCAGGCCTGGCGTGGCTACTACACAAGCAAAGCAGGCACACACACACACACACACACACACACACACACACACACACGGGTGCAATCATGAATTTGACACACACACACACACACACTTAAGTACAAGTTGCGCATTAAGGAGAACAATTGTTTGTAAATATGTACAAGAGAAACCAAATGAGATGATGTAAATAAACAGGAGAGATGGTGTAACACACAGACTGGAGATGAAAGGCAGTGTTGTGTTGAGGGGGTAGAGGGGTGATTATCTTTAAGTAATTCCTTCTTGCAGGTTATGGAGTGAGGACAAATAACTAATAATAACAACAAATTCGCTCCTGTAGTTTTAAGGCGCTGAATGTCTCTCTTGGGAGCAGCTATCTGTCACACTACAGTAGAAAGTCTCTCTCCCTCTTTCTCTCTCGCTCACCCCTTCTTCTGTCTATCATTGCTTAGTCTTATCTCTATTCTCCCGTCTCTCACTTTGTTTTGGCTCTGTGCTGACTGTGACATTACGAAGTAGTCAGAAACATAACAAAACAAAAATTGTTTGTTCTACTTCATGGTCAGTCAAACAATGTCTTTTTCTGACCTTCATTGAGGAGTCAGAAATGCTTTTAATCCAATCTCTCGTGCCGGTTCTACACACACACACACACACGTCTCCCTTCCTCACGGAGGCTGTAGCTCTTCTCTCTTACCAATGTGTCCTGGCATTCAATTCAATTTGCCTGATTGCTTAATTCATTTAAGTTCCCAACCGAAGCAAATTCTGCCCACAAATAGGCTAGCTGTTAATTAAGGTAAAAACCAAACAAGGAGAGGCTGCATGAAAGGTCAAATGAGATAAACAATTACAAAATTTGTGGCAATGGCTGTACATATCACGCAGTGCTTCTAAATAAATATGATGTCCCACTCCACAAAGGTCAAAGTTTAGAGCACTTCCTGGCTATAAAAAGGATCAGCAGTTTTCAACTTTTTTTCTTCACGCTAGCCGCCCAAACTTTCACTCATTGCTTTTGTCACTCTTGGTCGATAGGAAGGTATTAGGCTACTTCTGGCAATTTCACAACTTCAGTATCTTGGGCGATGGTAGCATGGTGGTTAAGCAACCTGGCTCATTCATTGACCTTTCACTCAGCCAACAGAATGACAAGCCAATCAGCAGTCACAGGGGACAATGTTAGTTCTGAAATCAAAGGTGGCAAGGGAAAACTGTAAGAACACCTCTAAACATTTATAACAAAAAAAAAAAAAAAAAATGTTTTCATCTTAAAATGAGTGTATGTGTAAGGGGTTAGTTCTGTGCACTAAGCAGGACAAATCACAGCCTATAGCGGTTATGAGGCAGGCCAAAGGATCCATATCTGAAAGACTGCTTCTAAGAAGTGCTGGCCCCTTTGGCTGTACTGTACAGTGCACAAGCATCGTCACAATCGATAATTCTCTCTCTCTCTCGTCCATAATATGCAAACTGTGACCTGTGCGTGTAATGTACAGTATGTGAACTACAGACCCTCCTGTGTGGCTCCTTCATCCTCCCTACATAATGAGCGTCTCTCGCTTCTGGGCTTCTGCCTCTCCTTGCCCATCCCTTCATTTAAATACAATAAATTAGCACTTTCTCCCTTACATCACCTCTGGGCAAAGGCACTCTGATCCAGGGAGTGAGGCAAGGGAGTCTGCTGCTAGAGACAGGGGTGTGCTCTGAGTGTGTGTATGTGAGAGAGAGAAGTAGTGTGTGTATGTGTGTATATGTGTGTGTGTGTGTGTGTGTGTGCGCATGTATGAGTGTGTGTGTATGAGTGTGTGTGTGTATGTGTGTGAGAGAGTGTGTGTATGTGTGTGAGAGCGTGTGTGAGAGAGGGATAGTGTGTGTGTGTGTGTGTGTGTTTGTGTGTCTGTATCTATATCTATATGAGTCACCAGTCCTGAGTCTAAGGCCTGTATGCCCACCACAGTCACAGCACCGCTGCCCGGGCTGATAATTATCGACTTTGTTGGGCATGCTCACACGTGCCTATTCTTCCCGCTCTCGAGGAGAGGAGCAGCGCTGTTGGACACCTCAGCACTCAATCATGTGTGGGGGCGACAGAGGGGGCGGGCAGTGACGGAGAGGCGCTCCCTTGGAACCCTTGTTGCTAAGATACTGACCTTTTCCATGGCAACATTGCACGCATTCTTCCAACCAATTTAACTGGCTGAAATGTTCCTTTTTAATTAAGCCTCTCCATGCAGAGGCCACGCGTCTCCACACACACACACACACACACACACACACACACACACAATGCGGCGGGACTGGCGGCTCCACAATAGCCCTCCAGGGATGAGGGAATGTGACCTTAGCTTAGCAGGGGCTCCTAATACAGTCGGCCACAACTCACGACCCCCTGAAGCTCAAACTCTGGGGAACTGGTCATACCACCTACTTAAAAACTAGGGAACCAGCTCATGGGTCAGCATGGAGTATCACACACACACACACACACACACACACACATTTACTTCTTAATCACAGCATGGGATTCTATTACATCGCTAAATAGAGCCCTTTCAACCCATGTCAATGTGTGTGTGTGAGTGTGTGTGTATCAAAGTACAGTATAACTCTGATCTCTGAATCTTCATTAGGGCACAGCGTTGGTATCTAAGCACCTTATACAGCAGACCATCACTCAACATGTCTAGACTCGGGATACAGGAAAGAATGCAGGCCTCTTCTGCAGTACAAGATCGTTCTGTGTAATTACAGCCCAAGCCCAAGCCCAACATGCACCATGATGCAGTGAAGTTCATGGAACTTCAAGAACACTAAACAGCACCTCAAAGACACCAGCCCGCCAAAGTGGCCTGTCGGCTGAACTGCTCTTCTAACAACCCAGAGCCACCGAGACCCAATAGTTTGACCACTTGGCCCCAATATGGGGTCAACTCCCAGCTGACAATACCACCTCAAAACATCATCTGAGCCTATGCTTTTAAACTAAAAGACTTTTTTTAGTCATGACTCGTCTTCAGAGAGATAAAAAGTTGAAGCACACTACTTATCTAGGTCAGAAAACTAGGCTATGCTTCACAAACTAGATGAAAAACAGTTAACAGATGGAGTTTCATCATTTTGCCTGTCCTTCTAAAAAGACAGACCATGACTAAAACAGCATCTTATAAAATGGCTTATAAACTATAATTTCATAAGATCTGCCCAAAACTTTGAACTATAATGAATGGTTTGAGAAATTCCTTGTCTGGAATTTGAGATCTCTCCAGGTCTTCTATGACTGTGGGAACACTGCTTTCAGGAGAGAAGCATCATGGGAAGCTTGGAGGCTGAGAAGCACCGCTGGACCAATCAGGTGTCCTCAAAAAGGTCATGTCCACACATGGGCCAACATAAATACCGCCTCTCTGGGCCATGCTGAGCCTGTAGAACAGAGACCAGCAACCCTGGCGGGGGAGAGGGGAGAGATGCCAGATGGGATGGGAACGAGATCACCTTTACATCCAGGAAGGGGAGATGGGAAGGTGGGTGGTGATTACTGATGAATTGGATAGTCTGGGAACCTCATCTCTCGGTCCAGGATAGCTGTGTTTTATTAGGCCTATGTGAGGGGTCAGACAAGGTGTGAGCTTTGCAGTTATACTGGGTCTTGTGTCGGCCGTACTGGAGCCTTCATTCAACTTTCATTTAATTAAGGTTGTGCCAACCAACTAACCACAGCTGTCACCCTCAGCCCATATAAAGCAGTGACACAAGCTTACCAAGCAGTCAAAGACCAAAAGGAAGTCT
This sequence comes from Sardinella tawilis, assembly GCA_030264315.1. Classification (NCBI taxonomy): domain Eukaryota; kingdom Metazoa; phylum Chordata; class Actinopteri; order Clupeiformes; family Clupeidae; genus Sardinella; species Sardinella tawilis. Next base: position 5,729 of record JASCQY010144335.1, on the reverse strand, counting down.
CAAAAGCCAAGCCAAAAAAGAACTGGAACTAGAATGTGAAGCACTAAAGGAGTTCTAGGGAGGATTTTTTCATAAGCTGTGTTTAGAGCCATTTCATTTGACGTTGGACAGAGCAGCAGTATAACTTTGTTCATCACAGTTTTTCTGGGAAGTCATCTTATGAAGCAGCTTAGTGAGTTGAACCACGTCTTAGTTAGAAATGACCCCTGGGAAGGAAGGAAGGAAAACAAGAAAGAAAGAAAGACAGAAAGACAGAAAGAAAGAAAGAAAGAAAGAGTTCCACCGCCACTGGTTTTGCCAGTTGGGCTGCTTACTACAATATCGCCAGGATCAAATAAAACCCAAACAAACGCAGGCATCACCTTGAGTACCATGAGCACGTTGTGCTACTCAGTTAGGGTTTTTTGTGTAGAGGGTGACTTAACTCCATGAGAAACAGCTTATGGATACCTGCCACTGTGTAAGCAGAGCTTAGCAGAGCGATACACCCCCCCCCCTCCCTCCCTCCTCCACACAGGGCAGGCAGCTATCCTCACCTGCCTGCTCTAATTCCACATCTCTGCTCAGTGGGTGACTGTGTCAAATGGCACTTATGCAAGACAGCAGGAATGTACACATGTACATTTCTTTTATGTACTACAGCCTTTGGATTAAAGTGTAAAATCCATGCTTAGCCCAAAAGGTTATGTTATACAACTACAGGGTGAGGGTGGGGGTGGGCATTGTTTTGGGTTTTGGTGGGAGGCTACATGCTGATCGGTTTAAGGATTTGAGATTTAAAGTGAGAAGGATTTAACAACTAGTAGACCGTTTGATCATCATCGCTACTTTGGTCAGTATTGACATCGCAGCAACATAACTTGATTTGACACATCATCCATTTTCTACACGTAAAAAAAGTTTCCATTTAATTCCTCATTTTATATCATACAATTAAACTGAAAAACAAATTAGTAAGCCATCTGATCATTATCATCGTTCTTCAGCCATGGTAATCAGCTAATTAAAGACGTCACAGTCTCCTCAGTCTGAATAAATGGCTGGCAGGCCCTTTACTCTCTGGAACTGGAGTTGTCCTCTATAAATAAAAATTACATTTTGATATCATTGCTTGCATTATCAAGCATAATCACAATTGTTTAAAGGAGAAGTTCGGTGTGAATCAATCCATAGCCCTGTTGTTCAAGATCACCGAATGCTGTTTATAGAAAAAAGAACGAAAAAAATTGATACAACATACTGTAGGCCGAATAATGAACCGGGCAACTAACACTGAGTAAATGGGGCATAGTGTCTTACTTTCAGTTTCAATTTCGCAATGCCCCTTTCAGTTGACAATAGTTAATTGGTTTATAACTCGGTCTATGTTGCATCAATTATTTTCGTTCTTTTTGCTACAGACAGCATTCAGTGACCTCTAACAACAGGGCTATGGATTGATTCACACCAAACTTCTCCTTTAATTGCACATCACAAATAGATGCTTTTATCCAAAGTGACAGGGATCAGTGTGGGTTCCAAAACCGGGTTGACCAAAGCAACACGAATGCTACTCCACCACATTTCTGAATAAATTGGGTAAGAGAACCAAAAATTTAGCCTGAGGCTTTGGCTCAACAGTGTCAAGATACAATCAGTAATGAGCATGAAATCATAAAATATAAATTGTTGTGTTGAGGTTTAACTCTCTTAGCAGATGCTTTTTCTCCAACACACTTCTCATTCAGTTCAAACTGAGGACCGAACAAAACGCGTCAGAAAAGGAAGTTCTCCTCTGTCTTCATAGTCTTGCCATGGATTTCTATGAACTTTTGCTCAATTATCATCACCCAGTGCTAGTCTGGATTTGATCCAATTGAGCTTGTTGTGTCAGGGCACATTTTAACCTGTCCTAGTACCTACTCACCTAAATCGACCAACAGAGGGCATGAATGCAGAGCGGAATCAAGTATAAGTCAAGGCAGGCTATTACTCAAAGGCTGATCCAATCTTTTTCAACTTAAACACCTCCAGCAAGCAATCAAATCTCAATACCGAATGTCCAGACCCTCTGGACAAAACAAAGTGGAGAACAAGGGGCTTGTTTTATGACCAGGCTCCTGCCTTCAGTGTTCCAGGATTTTTTTTTTCTTCCACTTTGATTCCAATTCTCAGAGCCAATGCATCATGAGAATGTTATAAGAAATATCACATTTTCAAACTGATTAGCATTGCTGACTGCCTCTTTAATGAGTAATTGCACCACAAGGCCATCCAGAACAGATGCAAACAGACAGTTACAGCTGTCTCTCCAGCAGGCTTTGAAAGGCTAGCAATCACTGCTAAATCTATTTGCTCTGTTGGAAAGGTTTCACGTAACGGAAGTGAGCATCTCGAGATAAGATTCAGCCCTGCTTCTGTGGGCAGACATTGAGGGCTTTCAGTCCTGTACACAAAAGCTGAAAGGTGAACTTTGGAATCATGCTCCTGGAGGCAATACAGAAATGCAGTCTGCTCGTTGCCCACTTTTCTATTTTCAGAAAGTATCTTTCTTCAAAAGACATCTTGGTGTCTGTGCTGGGGTGCCAACAGATGTGCCCATTGTGTGTCTCTGCTCCATCAATCTTCCCATGGCCACACTCACCCACCTATCGTTGCCGCGGAAACCACAATCTGTTGGAGTTCTGTCTCCAAATGTGTTCCTGCCTCAAGAGAGAAAGATCAACTTCCAGCTCGATTCCAAGACTCTAAATGGGCCTCATAACTGCGGTGATGGACATGATAATACGCAGATGTTATGAAGAATACACTCCTCTGGATCATAGACGTTCTAAATGGGGTTGCTGAGATGATTACATTGCCTGACTATTTCATCCATTTAGACTGCTGCTGTACTAATGTCTGTGCAACCAGATCAGCACAGGAGAACTACTGGTGTGCAGATCAATTGCTCTGTAAAATGGTCTGTGTGTATGCGCATAGAAAAAAGTAGTTATTTATTTCATGCATTATTGTTTGCAATGCAATATTTGCCTGAAGACAAGATAATCTTTCTTTTGAACACCAACTCTGGTATGACATTTAACCTTCCATTTTTTTTGCTACAGCATACCAAAAATGGCACCAAATTATTTGTTTTTCCATTTTTAAACCTTCATATCTTCTAGACCGTTCCATCACAGAGGGACTGTTTTAGAACACAAAGTACACAACGTGTGTGGGAAGGTGTATGTGCAACATCAGGCCACTCTGTCTTTTGTCTGAAATTGCACTTTCCACATTCAAGCAAATTCAAGCCCCCAGAATTAGTAGTGGTGCCACTGATTTTAACCCTTGAAAATTTGAAGGACCTAGCTTAAAAAGCTTTCCAGATACAGCAATCTCAAAGTGGCTCCCCATGAAACTCAAAATGGGTTCGGGTTAGTTGGCAAAACATTTATGACAAAATTATGAGCCAAACAAAACGAGTGGCCATACTGAACTACAGTAAAGAGCTAAATCCAGCTTGCAGATCTGCTTCATGTGTGTGGCTACCAAGCTTTGCATACACTCATATACATCCCATACATAAAAAAACACATAAGTCACAAAGATAACACATGCAAACAGGTGAAGAAACAGTCTACACTGATCACACAAGTACATAGGGTAGGGCTAGGGTAATGTACACCACCTTATGGTAACAAATACCTTATATAACCTACTGCAGTCCCTTAAAATTACAACAGAATGGCCAAGTGTCAATTATCAATATTAAAAAGTTATAAGCTGTAAGTTGAGCTATGGCATCAGCATTTAAAAAGCAGGCTATTAACTAGCAACTATTGACACCGTTCAGACTCCATAAGATGAGGAGACTGAAGGATGTTATTTATTTTCAATATGTTTGTTTAGGAGGGTTACTGAAGTGGAGAGAAAGAGGAGTTTATTGTGGTTATTCTAAACTGCTTTCAATCCAGAGTAACCAGAGGGTAACCTAGCCTACTTCATCTTCAGGATGGAGAGGGTGAGAAAGTGTTATCAAGGATTTGAAGTGCCAGCTTTAGCCTAACGCTTCTCCTTCAAAGTTGACTTGACTGAGGGTATGGGTGGACATCTTTAATAATCGGCCTCATTGCCGTTTTCACTGTTGGTACACTATTTGTACTGAACAGAGCAAGAGCCAAACCAGGCTGCCAACCCATATCTGATCAGGTTTTGTAGAGCGGTGTTCTAGAATAATGCCATGGTCCTCATGCTCAAGGCGGAACACTCTCAGACCATGTACACATTAAACCAGAAAATTATGACTACGCATAATAATTTATCTGTTAACCCCTCCTATCCACATTAGTATGGAGAATTCTAAAACTGAAAACGATGATTTTCGAATACGATCACTAAGGTGGATAAATCTGAAAACTCCGGCTTCGTGTTGTGCTGTGTACAGCAAAAACAGAGACTTACCGACTTATGTACGGTATTTATATTTAACCAGCTTAATGTGTGCATGATCTCAGTCTGTGGAGGAAATGCAGTATTTGAGCCTTATAAGCACATAAATAACCCGGCACATGCACATTTTAATAAGACTGTCCATGTGAATGAGCAAATATTAATGAGAAGTCAGCTGCTCAATTGCTCAATCACCATTACTATTATTACTTCCATCACTATTGATATGTGAGCACATACTTACTTCAAAGTAAAAGATCGGCCCTGAGTTAACTGACAGTCACTTTGGATAAGAGCGTCTGCTAAATGCTCAAAATGTTAATGCACACAAAATGCCTCTGACAGTTAGGCCTGAGAGCACATAGCATTGTAGGATGTGGACAGACACCCAGCCTATTTGTAGTACATGTACAATAACAGTGTCGTTAGAAAATGTTATCATACTTTTTCCAGAATTGTAAATCAAACTGTTTTTTAGCAGTACTTTAGTAGCCAATGAAACCAGAGGGATGTGGTGAAACATATGCATTCAGCAGTAGCTTTTTACAATGGGAATCCGTTTGACTAACAGCTGGAGGCATTTATTAGCTATATATGACTGGTACTACCAAAAACTCATGTCAAGCATAAACAGTGCTATCTTTAGTCAGATCCTTCAGTTAAAATAAATACAGCAGCCCACTAAAATCACTTTATAATAAACCTTCTATTTTTAAAACTACATCCCCCACCCACCCACACAAACATTGAACATGTATTCTAACACTGGCTGAGCATGTTCTCCATCATTTTCATTACCACCATCTTTCTGTGCAATTTTTGGCTTCCATTTTGAATTCAAAAGAGAGCTAGTCATGTGAGGTCATCTAGTGTGATGTTATGTCATGTCAGGTGAGGTTATATAAGGCTGTGTTCAGGGCAGATGCTGGGAAGAGAGGGTCTTACTGCTCGGTCGCACATTTGGTGCCGCTGGGGGTCTTCCCAACACACCATGAATATTTGCCACTGAAACATCTGCAGGACACCTGCTACAGGCAATGGGGTGTGCAGGTCAAACTAGCATTACTAAGGGTGGTGTTGGTGAGCCAGATGAGTAGGTACATACATGTGTCTCACGCTGCTACAGAAGCTATGGATGGAGTTTGAGTTCTGCATTTCAGCTTTCTGTCAGCCCCCTCTCAAGGGAGAGATGGGGATGATTAACAAGGAAAGTAAAAAAAAGTGCCATCTGTTACACTCAATAAACACACACACACACACACACACACACACACACACACACACACACACACACACACACACACACACACACACAC
>JASCQY010144266.1:0-11924 GCA_030264315.1 Sardinella tawilis | reverse complement strand
TAAATAGCATTTAAATGATATTCTGCATAAAAATAAGTGAAATATGTGTAAATTCGGTTTTAGTGATCAACCGCTTAGCCTATAGTGTTCAAATTGACTCTGGACCAACGTGATCACTATAAGCGGTTTCCACTGTAATACTACTACTACTACTCATAATAATAATAATAAAAAATAATAATCCTTACAAAAACAATAGGTCTTCGCACCGATTCGGTGCGCAAGGCCATTCAGCCCCGCGCACCTCAGTGCTCGGGCCCTAACTACAGTCAGAGATAGAGAGCAGAATTCTTCAGAATCCTAACAATAGGTCCTCTACATCAACCACCAGACATGACCAATCACACCGATATCCTCTAAATCAGCAGAACCAGAGAACGATCAGACCTGACGAACAGCACCAGAATACACCACAGGTGATCACACTCTAATGAGAGATTGGCACACAGACACAGACACACAGTCCTATGCCTGTGTGCTGATGGGATTTCATTTATGATACCTGAAATATTAGATATAATCATTTCCGTGTTTTTAGACAAATGGAAGCTTTGTCTCTTAACAAAGCAACGGTTCCCCTTCCCCCCAGTTACTGCTGATGTCCTAGCCATTAAAGCTAGACCAACTTGAGTTCACACCTTCTTGCTTATACTACAAGACAAAGTATTCATTTATGTGAATGTATTCATGTTTGGTATCTTTTTAATGGTCTCAGTACAAGGATTGTAATGGTCTAAGTGTAGTAATGATATAAGTAATAGTTCTTGATCTGCATGTATGTGTGCCACATGAAGCCCATAGCCTAATGTTAATCACGGTACGTGTGAAATACTGTAGGTGTGTCACTGATAGAATGCCACAGCCAATGGCATTCTTTTGAATCTCCCGCCACAGTCTCTTTGTTTGAGAACCATTTAAGGTGAAGACATCCTTTGTTTAATCAGATTTTCGTGTTGCAGGCCTTCGGGTCTCTGCATGAGTCTCCCAGGCCACCAGGCCTGGCCATTTTAATCTATCACATTTCTCTCATTTCATCTCATTTTCTCTGTTACTTCTAAATAAAACCTTGATTTCCAGTTGCCAGCATTTGACCAAGTCTACGATTTATACAACTAGATTTCTACGCTATTAGTGCACACACACAGACACACTCAAGCTTTGGAAATCACTGACATGACAAAGTGAAACCTGGCACACTCACGCCCAGAACAAAATGTTGAAAATACATGTAGACACACACACACACACACACACACACACACACACACACACACACACACACAGAGTGTTAAGATGCTATACTTACTCGGCATTGAAGCCATTGACATGTAGAATCCGCATCTGCTTGACAATGGTGCTTTTTCCAGACTCGCCAGCACCTGTAAATCATCACACACACACACACAGAGTCAGTGAGCCAATTAAAAACTATGAATCATGTGAGAGAGGAGTTGAACTGTGTGGTGTGGCTTGGGTGTCTGAAACAGTCAAACACACTCTCTCTCTCTCACACACACACACACACACACACACACACACACACACACACACTCACTCTACCAAAGCACAGAGCTACATGTCATCATGTGGCAACCCCCTACATGGCAACTAGGCCTACCTCCTAGATCAAAACTACCCCTCAGATATTACCTCCTACATCAAAACTACCCCTCAGATATTACCCCCTACATCAAAACTACCCCTCAGATATTACCTACTACATCAAAACTACCCCTCAGATATTACCCCCTACATCAAAACTACCCCTCAGATATTACCCCCTACATCAAAACTACCCCTCAGATATTACCTCCTAGATCAAAACTACCCCTCAGATATTACCCCCTACAACAAAACTACCCCTCAGATATTACCCCCTACATCAAAACTACCTCCAACTGTACCTCCTAGTTCATAACGACCTAGATTGAAAATACCTCTATATATATAGACCGATATCTCTATATATATATATAAATATAAAATACCTTCCACGTCATTTTGACAAAAATGTATCGGCTTCGACTTGAGTGACACACAGAAATGTGCTCCACAGAAAGCACACTGTGACATAATAATAATAATAATAACAATAATGATAATAATAATAATAAAAACAATAATAACAAGCAGCACTGTAATTCAGTTTATCTTCAGTCTGTATTTTAATGCAGAAATCTACAATAAAATAAGTCATGAACTACATTCCATGTGTGTGTTGAAAAAACAAGGCCAACAGACCTACATAGTCGCGTGCAAACACACACACACACAGCCTGCAACTCTACAGAGTCGCATGCAAACACTGCTGTCACTGAAAAAAGCAAAACGGTTTCCGACCAACCGACACTCCCAGCCCAACCCAACACTGCCATCTTAACATTCCCAGCCCAACATTCCCAGAATATGTGTGTGTGAGTAACAAACCTATGCTCAGAGGAAGGTGTGTGAGAGTGTGTATCTCTAAAAGAACTACAATAAGAATGTGTGTGTGTGTGTGTGTGTGTGTGTGTGTTTTTAACAAGCAGTGCAGAGTCATCTGGCTCAAGAGAGGTTGGTGGGAGCCACACACACTCTTCTCTTCTCCGCACATTATACACACACACACACACACACAACACACTCTTCTCTCCTCCGCACAGTACACACACACACACACTCTCTTCTCTTCTCCGCACATTATATACACACACACTCACACTCTATCTTCTCTTCTCCGCACAGTACACACACACACACACACTCTCTCTTCTCTTCTTCGCACATTATACACACACACACACACACACTCTCTCTCTCTTCTCTGCACATTATATACACACACACACACACACACACACACACTCCATCTTCTCTTCTCCGCACATTATACACACACACACAAACACACTCTTCTCTTCTCCGCACATTATACACACACACACACACACACTCTCTTCTCTTCTCCGCACATTACACACACACACACACACACACACACACAATCTCTTCTCTTCTCCGCACATTACGGAGCACATCTCTGCTCAGGGCATGGGTGTGTGTGTGTGTGTGTGTGTGTACGACTAACAAAACTATGATCAGTGTTAATGTGTGTGTGTGTTTATGTACCACTAATAAAACTATGATCAGTGTTAATGTGTCTGTGTGTGTGTGTGTGTATATCACAAATGGAGCGATGATCATTAAAGCTACAATTTGCGCACACACACACACACACACACACACATTAAAGCTACACTATGTACACACACACACACAAACACACACACATATAAGCTACAGTATGCAAAGTTTTATATGATGTAATCAGTGTCGTCGTCACTTTGATGGTTAAATGGTTCATTCCGGGTGAATGCCGCCGTCAACTCCTTCCTAGCGGCATTACTGCATATGCGATGTCAATGAGGCGGGTCGCGCATATCTCGCAAAACGAACCCAAACCAGAATGAAGCTGAAATCGCGTTTATTACCTTATTAGTCAACAAAAATAATCTTTACTGGTTTGTATGATTTGGTCTGAAGAGCAATCCACATGAATTGGTGACAATGTACAATCTTATCCCTATATTTTAAATAAACTGCCGCCTGTAGGGGGAGCTCCAGAGTTAAAAATTCACATGCTTGCATAGTATGTCTTTAAAGTGATCTGCTGTCTGATGGCTAGCCAACTACTGTAAAGCACTAATGATGGCTAGTCAACTACTGTAAAGCACTAATGATGGCTAGTCAACTACCGTAAAGCGCTAATGATGGCTAGCCGTCTACTATAAAGCGCTAATGATGGCTACCCAATTAAATCGCTAATGATTGCTAGCCAACCTATGGCTAGCCAACAACTGTAAAGAGCTAATGATGGCAACTAAAACACTAATGATGGCTAGCCAACTAAAACATTAATGATGGCTAGCCAATTAAAACACCAATGATTGCTAGACAACTAAAGCGCTAATGATTGCTAGCCAACTAGAACACTAATGGCCACAGTAACATTTCAGTATTGATAAAGAGAGTCAGACACTTAAGTAACACAGTTGGAAAGCTGAGGTTGTGTCCTGTTGTCTGACAGCTAGGCAACTAAATCACTAATTATTACTAGTTAGCTAAAGCGCTAATGATTGCTAGCTAACTAATGCGCTAATGATTGCTAACCAACAAAACCGCTGATGATGGCTAACAAACTAAATCACTGATGATTGCTAGCCAACTAAAGCGTTGATGATGGCTAACCAACTAAAGCGCTGTTATCACACGGTGGAATGGAATGCTGCTTTCTGATTGGTTGACAAGGTGTCCGTTAATTTTAGATAACGGGACAGATGAAGTAGATATGGTAAAAAACTTTAATCACCGTTCTATATCAATGCTCTTTTGAATGGTAACTAGGGCGACGACAGTTGAACTAGCAAGCAGCTATCATCATCAAGCTCACTGTGGTCAGTAGGATAAGCTAAGAATATAGAAGGCTATAGGGAAATAATGGACGAGGTGGAAGCGTTCTAACAGTCCGACGGCGAAGCCGGAGTCCATATAACGGAACACCTCAGCGGACGTTATTCCTTACATGATGGCTAACCAACTAAACCACTGATGATGGCTAACCAACTACAGCGCTGATGATTGCTAACCAACTAAACTGCTGATGACTGCTAGACAATCCGATCCAAATATCGGATCGGTGCATCCCTACACAGGAATATAAGTTTCTTCACACGAATGAGTCATGTAGCCTAAATTAAGGAGTGCACTGATTAGGATTACTGAATTTGTAGCGTTTTGTCACAGGCAGACATAATGCAACCTTATGATAGCCTAGCTTTGCATGCTGATTGCCTTCTCGTTTTGGCACATTTGGTTATTCCATGTTAAGTGGATAGTTTTAATGATGACGTGATAGAGATGCATGCTGTTTGGTTTTGATGTGGTGTGGCATAGTATAAACTGCATAGATCACGTCATGTGTGCGAACTGTACATCCATTTCTAACGTTACTCACACTGTAATAACACTATGCTGGCATAGCACAGTACTGGCAGCCTACTTGTCAAGCTTTAAGAGCTAATAATACACCATAATCACTTCGTGACACATCTCAGATTTTCTCCTGAAAACCATTATTTGTAACAGTATTTTACATTAGTCCTATGCGGAATGCTATGTCTGAAGGAAAGCTTCACAGACTATAGCAACAGTAACTAAGGGGTGGGGCTAGTGGAAGGGTCAATGTTCAGGCACCGTAACAACCGCAAGATATTGACAGCTGACTACATAATTCTATGGAATGTTGGAAGTTTAAGTCCGCATGATGGATACATCTGTGTAGATTTCAAAATTCGCCCAAACGAAGGTGTCTTAGAAGGCAGGGTTATCGATTCGGACATGTCCCAATGCTTCGCTGCCTCCGACTGTTTCGGACTATCACGGCCTATCGTCGCTATCGTCACAAACTCACATTCCCACACACATACACTATCAAACACACATTCACACACACACACACACACACACACACACACACACTGCAGAAGCAGCCTGTAATCTTAACTCTGTTGGACTCTTAAACACACACACAAACACACACACACTGCTGAAGCGGACTGCAACTTACATACACACACACACTACTAAAGTGGCCTGTAACTCTCTCTCACACACACACACACACACTCTCTCTCACACGCTCACACACACATGAAGTGGTCTGTAATCCTAACCCTGTTGGACGGACAAACACACATACACACACACAGCCTGCAACCCTAACCCAGTTGGACAAAAAAAACACACACAGACCCACACGCACGTACACACACACACACAGCCTGCAATTCTAACCCTGTTGGGCAAACACACACACACACACACACAGACAGACACACAAACAGACGCACACTGCAACCCTAAACTTTTTGGACTCTGGGATGGATGAGAGATGCTTCAACTAAATGACTGTCACCCTCCACACCACACCACACACACACACACTCTCCCCTACACAAGCATGTTGTGTCTGTGTGCATGTGTGTGTGTGTGTGTGTGTGTGTGTGTGTGTGAGAGTGTACTACTGTATGTAGTGTACTGAAGGCCATGGCTAAGTGCCTCGTGAGATGGGGCCGTTTCACAGACACATTGGAAAAGTAGTCCTCCCCACCACCACACCCCCCACCCTACCCAGAGGTTTGGCGACCAATGTGAGTGTGTGTGTGTGTACATTCGTGCATGTGTGTATGAGTGCATGTGCATACACGAGTGTATAGCCAGTCTTTTTGTGTCTGTATGCTTTAGTGTATGTGTGTGCTTAGTGTACGAGTATGTGTCTATGTGTGTGCTTAGTGTACGAGTGTGTGTCTATGTGCGTGCTTAGTGTACGAGTGTGTGTGTGCATGTGCTTAGTGAATGGGTGTGTGTGTGTGTGTGCGTGTGCTTAGTGTACAAGTGTGTGTCTGTGTGTAGTGTATGAGTGTCTGTTTGTGTGAGAGTGTGCACCAGCGTTGGTGTGTGTGTGCGTGTCTGAGTGTGTGTGTCTGTGCGTGCATGTCTGAGTGTGTGTATGTGAGTGTGTGCTTAGTGTACGAGTTTGTGCACGTGTCTGACAGTGTGTGTGTGTGCGTATGAGTGTGTCCTCCATTACACTGCCGCTGGGGCAAAAATATTCCTCAAATTTCTCCTTGTGACACAGAAAAATAAAAACACCAAGAGAGACTGTGTGTGTGTGTGTGTGTAAGTGTCACACAAGTCAAGTGGAATCATTTCCCTCAAAGGGTTAAACACACACACACTCCTAATTCCACCCATCCATCCAAATGCCCCTCTGAGCCGAATCTGGCCCGGAAGACAGCCGAGTCTCTGTGCCCCATGGAAGCCCCCTCATCCAAAGCCCTCTTAGCCCTGGGGCAACTAGGACACTCACACCCACGAAAAAAATATGCACAAGCACTCTTACACACACGCACACACAACCAGAATATGTATAAACAGACACACACAAACACACAAGGAATGTGTGAATGAAGGAATTCCTACTCTAAGGAATAACACACTCATAAACACACACACACACACATAGCTTGCGTTACTGATGCACTGGCTCGGTCAGCTTGTTCTAGAGAGCGCGTTGCCTCCTGCATTTTGGGCGAAGACATCATTTCAAATTTCAGTTAGCTGCCCTTTGCTGCTCCTGATTGGTTGATTCCTACTGCACAAGCACGATGCTCTGCTCTCATTGGTTAATAGTGCCGTGTTTGATGGATCAGTTGCATAAAGTTCAGAAGAGCCCAACTTGTGTGTTGACGGACCTACAGCATGCACCCCCTTCCCAAGATGCATCTGTGTCAACAGACCTATGCGCCACCTTGCCAAGATGCTTAGCGAAGGCGTTAACGTTCTGAAGCGTTCCAGTGAAAATGACCTGAGGATCGTGATCACTGATCATTTCTGTTGAACACATAAGGACTAGCTACAACACACACACACACACAACTACAGCAAGCAGACATGCAGACACACAACTGAAACAAACACACAAAGACACACACACAGAAATGTAGACAACTGAAACAAACACGCACAGACACACACACACACACACACACAGAAATGCAGACACACAACTGAAAACACACACATGCACACAGACACACACACAGAGGAACAGCAAGTGGACATGCATAGACACACAACTTAAGCACCCAGGCCAACACAGACACACACACTCTGAAGCACACACACACGTACACACACAGACACACAACTGAAAACAACACATGCACACAGACACACACACACACACACACACAGAAGAACAGCAAGTGGACATGCATAGACAAACAACTTAAGCACCCAGGCCAACACAGACACACACACTCTGAAGCACACACACATGTACACACACAGACACACAACTGACAACACATGCACACACACACACACACACACACACACACACACAGAGGAACAGCAAGCAGACATGCATAGACACACAACTGAAGCACACACACACACGCCAACATAGACACACACACGCTAAAGCACACACACACAGAGACACACAACTGAAACCAACACAGGGAAAAACATAAAATAAAAACACAACTAGGTCCACATAACAGCAGACACACACACATTCTCTCTCACACACGCACACACTTTCTCTCTCTCTCACACACACACACACTTTCTCTCTCTCTCTCACACACACACGTACACATAACATATACAAACCCTTGGCCTACAGCAGACACACACGTGCGCTCTCTCTCGCTCTCACTCACACTCACACACGTATACTTATACTAACCCTAGGCCTACAGCAGACACACTCTCTCTCTCTCACACACACACACACATAACATACAAAAACAACATGCAGACATACAAACACAACGACAGTGATTAACACATCTGACCATAGCCCCACCACCTAATCACACACAACTACAGGTACCCCCACCCCACACACACACACATCTAACCATAGCCCAATCGCTTAATCACACACACACAACTACAGGTACGCCCCTCCCCCCCACACACACATCTAACGACAGCCCAATAGCTTAATCACACACACAACTACAGGTAGCCTACCGCCCCCACCCAACACACACAAGTATTCTTCTCCCCTCACACATCTACGTAAACTACTACAACTACACCCCCACACACACACAAACACACTCAAGTGGTCTTCTCCTTCACAGATACACCTTAGTGATGGTGTCAGGGACAAACACACACACACACACACACACACTCACTCAGGCAGTCTTCTCCCTTATAGATAGACCTCATCTGATGGTATCAAGGATGAACACACACACTCACACACACACACACACATCTGTCACGCAACAGTGATGGCAACACGCGCGCGCACACACGCCTTATCTAAACCTCGGTCGGCCCCCTTCAAGACCACATGCGGGCTGCCAAAAGGAGCTCCGGTTTGTGCACGTGCCACCTACCAAGCAGGAGCAGCCGGTGAGTAGCCCGGTAGATCTGCTTGTCTTTCTGCAGCTGCCTCTCGATCTTCTTGTTGGCCTCGCGCTGGGCCTTCTCCTCGTTGCGCTGGTCCTCCGTTTTGCTGTTCCCCAGACAACCCATGATTCCGGCGCCCCCGCGAGCTACGGGGATGGGGCTTGGACGAGAGGAGCGCGGCGCGAGCCTAAATCCCGACACAGGCCCTGGAGGAAAGCCGTGCGTTTGAGTTTAAGAATGGTGACATTGATCTCGTCCCATGGACATGCAGTGACGGCGAAGCCCAGCCCCCTTCCCACACCACCTAGCCGTTAGCTTGTGCTGCTGATGTGCGCGAGCAGGATGAGCTTGCGCCGTTAGCTTGCGGAGGAGCTGCGCGAGCAGAGTAGGGCTGGAGGGTCGCGGGCTGCTGACAACCGCTGGCGTCGGGCCTTCGCTTCCTTCTACTCACGAAGCCGAAACGATGGCATCAGAATCCGGTCCCAGTCCGTGCGGCATTCCCGGTAACGTTAGCACGCATAACGCGAGGGCTCGTCTGGCGGCTCACCCAAGACGCAAATCCACACGCAAACTAGCGCTTCTCCTTGGCGGAATGCATAGCCCGCGAGCTCCCCCAATATGAGCGCGGCTGGCCGAGGGCTAGGCTGTGTTGAGAAGCAGACGCTCCTGTCGTGCTTCGGGCTCCCGAAAAGCCGTCGCTGCTCCTGCACCAAAACAAGCGAAAGGGACAGATCGAGTTGGAAATTGGAGCGAGAAATATGCCAAGCCAAATGACGGCCCAAGATTCATCGAGCAGCTCCCGTGTGCCCCACGAGCTGCGAAATCCGCTTCGGGCGCGATCACGGGTTATTTTCGGTCCTTTCTGCTCAAATGTTCGTTCCCTCCTCTTCTAATGAGCGCCGCTGCTTTTGGGGGCTTTGAGCTGGGCTCAGACTCCGACAAGGCCCTGAATCTGGATCTCCTTCGTCTTTCTCTGTCCGCCTGTCATCTGGCCTCGTCGCCACATCTGCACGCCCGCTGGATGCCAATCGCGAGCCCTTCGAACGCTTCCTTGGTTCGGTAGTCTCCCTCGGTAAAGGTCGACGAGCAAAAATCCTTCGAGATTTCGATGGCAGGTAGGGTCGCTGTCAGCCTAGCTTTGTATTCGGCGGAGGATCTACATGTGCATGAAGAAGTGCCCGATCACGGCGTCACATCCACCGATGACAGCAGATTCCTCACGTGCAGGTCGAGCTCGTGTCTGAATAGGCGCGGATAGGCGCTTTTCTGCGGCGGATTTCGCGTATTTTCTCCGTTTTTCTCACTGAATTGGACATTAAACAGTGAGAGCTCGAGATGGGTGGGGTAACGAGCTCCGCTGAACCCTGGGAAGGAGCGCGTGTGGTCACATGACAGGACTGCGCGTCACCGGCCGCGCTCCAGCGGGGGAACGGCGCCCTCTTCAAACAGGTCCGCGCACAGACTCCACATGACCTTAAAAAAGAGCGCCCTACGCAGACCCCCCCCCCCCCTCCCCTCCTCCACACACACACACACACACACACACACACACACAATGTATAGGTTTCTCGCTGTCAAACACTCGTCCCTGCCTGGGTCTTAAGCACTGCGCGGAGGCGGTCGTGGAGGGCGGAGAGCGCGCTTAGAGACACGTGCACACGTGTGTGTGTGTGTAACTAACATCTTTACCAGTGAAGCCGCTGCAGCCTGTTACACACAACCAAAATGCACAGGAGTTTTATGACTGTAGCCTGCACTTCATTATCATTAAACCCCATTGTTCGAATCCAAACTGGGTACATTTCACACACACACACACACACACACACACACACACACACACACACAAACACACACACAACGATTGGAGCAGCATTTTTTTAACAGAAATCATAATGTGTGTAGCCTAAATTCTTTTCTTTACATAATGTGTTGAGTAAGTTTTTTTTGCCTTTGCATGGGTATCAAAAGCAAATATTGCATGATCCTGAAAAATGGTAGAATCCAGTGTTTTGTCAGGAAACAGAAAAGTGTCTTCTACGTAATTTGTGTTTTTGTTTGCATGTTGTTTGCATGGCAACATTGAGAAAAATGGGATTTTAAAGTGAAGCGCTTACATCAATATCCTACTGTACATTATTGCTAATAAATGTGAATCTGTTACCAAACTAAAGGACAGAAACCGGCTAAGATAATAACACACACACACACACACACACACAAATGTAGCCTATAGTGGGACCCAGCTAAGATAATAATCTGAAGACTTTGCCTTATTGACAAGGTTATAAACACAAAGTCCCAAAGTCCCTTAATTTTTCTTCAGAATAAGAAAAGTATCAATCTATCTATCAATCCATGTATCAATCAATCTATCTATCTATGTATCTACCTATCTATCTATCTATATACCTATTTACCTATGTATCTATCTATCTTTCCTGGATTGTACACGATTTGCAAAAGTCGACGACGAGGTGAGGTCTTGTTATGTGACATGGTAGTGATCTGCGATTTTTTTTGTCTGCGACGTTCAAAAACCCTACAACGGAAAGTTTGGCATGTCAGAATTTTTTGGAGAATCGCAAGGATCTGTCAAATGTTGACATCAAGTTGACTTGATTTCTATTTACACTGAAAAGGACATTCACAGGCTTCCATGGTTGTGAATTGCAGAGAGGGACATAATGCACTACCCGCTCGTACCGATAGGGCAAAATGTGTTTTCACGTTTTACAAAGACGACGTGTGGAGACTGGCAAAGTTTACAACTTCACACTGCACTTCTGGTCATAATGCAAGACCATAGTATAGGAGAAGGATATACAGTATATACTGTGTATACAGTGCCCTCCATAATTATTGGCACCCCTGCACTACCAGCATCAAAACCCTTAAAATGTACTTACATTTCCCTTAATTTACCCCTGAAAATCCTTAATTTGAATTAA
>JASCQY010144202.1:0-11928 GCA_030264315.1 Sardinella tawilis | reverse complement strand
AACCCGATTCGTTAGTTTCCTGACTATATGCCGGAGGCAAATGAAATTGGCCGGAAGCATTAGGCAGCGCTAGCCTGGCTATACTAATGGCGCTTTCAGAGGTCCAAATCCCAACTCTAGACTTCCAACCCAGTCTTTGAAAAATCCATGATGGCTATGCCCAACAGGCTGTCGTAATACATTATAAAGTCTACTAGTACCTCTATCTTTCTTGTCTCTTTCAGTCCCTAATCCACATGGTCCACATGGTGGTACTTTCCAACCTGTTCCCGTGAGCAGGATCCTGTGCTGTTTCGTACAGAAAGGAACACCCAGTGTAACTGTGTCCTTATCACACTGCTTTGCTAACAGTGTTGAGTCTGGCTAGAAACACAAACCAGCTTTTCTGGGCTTGTTTTTCTGATGCAGTGCACTTGGTGTGATGAAGTGTGGCCTAATAGCAGGCATATACAGTATTGGGTTTCCAATTGAAGAAAGCTAAAATGACTCTGCTACTTAAACAGACCACAACTACACCACGGATTTTGGGTTGGATTTATTTAGAGCAACATTAAGGACTTTTGGTCTACCTACCAAAAGGCAGAACGTTTAGATTTTGAAATACTTCTTTAATTCACTGCAACAAAACATTTCTGAACATTGCATGGTGTAGCCTTAAACATTTTTTATTTGTTGTCTGTGGTTGGTCTTCATTCATGAGTGCAGAAAAAGCCTAATGTTTCTATATGACTATTATGTGTTTCGTTGTTGTTACCTACAGTAGCAAAGGGTTCATAAGTTACAGTGTGTCACCTGATCCAGGAACATTATTAACTACGATTTCTTTTACAGAGCTCTAACTCAGTCATTTTACTGGGAGGGGTAAGCTCAGCTAAAAGCATTGGGTTTAGAAGTACTAGATGGACCTGATGAAAGCTTGCATAGAGTACATGCTAAAGGCAAGATTGCCTTTGGGCAAGATTGTTGGCAGATATGTTTCTTGGCTATCTTGGATGGACACCTTGATCTACATTTTAGGATGTGTTTTAAGTAGATTGAAAAGATGCTGTTCTTACAAATCTATGCTGAGCAATCTATTCTAGGTTTTATTCAGATGAGACCTTCTCTTTGTTTGGAGACCTTTCCCTTGTTGTGTGCATGCCATAGCGGTCCCATAGAGGCATGTGTGCCCTCATACAGTAGCTGCAGGCAGTAGGCCCAGATGAGTGCTTTGGCTGAGCGTCCTCCACTGCCTGGGCTTGGGGTGCTGCTGTTCGTGCCCGGCGCTGCGCTCACTCCCCGCTTATCTCTGGCCCACAGCACACAGCACACAGGGCTGTGGGTGGAGTCGGGGGCTTTCACTGCAAAGGTCAATAGACTGAATTGGCGAGAAAGGATGAAGTGCTCTTTCCCTGTGCTACCTCCATTCCATCAAGCACGCTCTCAGCCTGTGCTGTGCCTGCATGCAAACCAGCCGCCCCTGCCTGCAGACACATTGGGCTGCACGGTAGGCAGGAGCCGTGGGATGGCAGTGTCTGGGTGCTGGGCGGGCCACCTTTGGAGGGGACGCAAGGGTGTGTGCTGGCTGGGCTGCAACCCAAGGAAATAGCCATTGGCAGTCAGTCTAGGTAGCTAGCATCTTTAGCCTTTTTGTCATGTTCCACTCTTTAACAAGCAGTCCCATGTAAACCAGGTCACATGGTAGTCCGAGAGCCCAGCATGGTGAATGTGGTCTGATTAGCTGTAGATGAGCTGAGCTGAGACTGATCCATGTGTGGAGTTGCGGTAGACACTGTTAGAGAAGAGACTGTGTGCTGTGCTCTTTAAAGGAGCTACAGGAGGCGGAGCTGACTGGAATTCCCCCTGCATGTTTGCTCGGGTTTTCACACGTCTCCCAGTTTGCCTCAGGTGCTCTGGCATCAGTGGAACAACAAAACAGCATTTTCACTCTTTTGTGCATTTTGCCAACAAGAAGGTCAAAACATGCAGTATTTGTGTAAAAATCTGTTGGTTAGTTTTCATTTAGGAGAATGCAGCTTCTGATGCTGACAGAGCATCTGTTAACAGAGGTTAACACCAACATATGTTTTAGAATAACAAAAGAATCATGTGGAAACACCCCTCCTTAAACTTAAACTAACAGACCAATCATGAAAAGGGATTTCGTGTCTGACCTTTTCCTTATCCCTAATAATCTGACAACTGTATACAGCAGCTCAATAAAATCTGTTTGAGTCTACAGGCTGCATGCAACTCTGAGATGGTTTTTGGCACCATCTTGTGGGTTACTACTGTACACTGCACTCTCACTGTTCATGTACCAATACACAGCTGGTTGTCAAAAAAAGTGTCAAAATGTGTTAAAGGTTAAACTGTTCTGCGGAGGTGTCTAAACTATGCATTAGGTGCAAAACTACATCAGGAATAATTATACTACACAGTCTCTGGATCAGTGGAGGATAGCATATTAATTCAGTACAGCATTTGTAGAATATTGTTTATTATGGCTGTACTGTAAGTTGCAGCTTTAGAATCCTGAAAAGGAGTGAGGGCCTCTCAGTGGATGCTCACAAACAGAGTTAGTCAGCTTGCTGTAAGACATATGCGGTCCGTATGTGTGGTGACCTGTCCTGAGCTTTGGTTTTGCTTGTTTATCCAAAGGTTTTGTCATTACTCTGAATTGATGGCATCTTGTAGCATTGCTGAAATGCACAATAACCTCATGCTGCTGCTTTGAGTCTCAGCAGCATTAAATGTGTTAGTGACCGTTCCCCTGGGGTGTAAAGCCTGAACATTTCTTCTGAGCTGACAACTTGAGCTTTGCAAAATGAAGAAGTGCCTGGTGTTTATAGTGCCGCTATGGGAAGGGGTCAGTGTCACTCTGTGAAATATGTATCCAGTGAATTGATCCTGTCAGCCTGTTGGTGTTTTCAGAGAGTCCCAAGATGTCTGTATCTGTGCTGTTTGCCCTGGGAAAGGCTGCTGTGCTCTCAGGCTGTCTGTGATTTGCTTTGGCACGCTCTGCCCCCTACTGTCCCACTCCAGCACTGCCGGCTTCCGGAGCGCCAGTCCGTTGCAGCGCCTCGGCCACGCATAGAGGAGTTGTGACTGGGCATGAGGAGTCTGGGTTGGGTAGGGGCAGGGGCAGGGGTAGGCACTAGGCAGGGAAGGCACACTCAGCTCAACTCAGCCTGATCATGCCCAGGTCATGGTGCCAAAGTAATACCCAGCATGACTGGCATTGAGCACCCTGACATATGTGCTGTTTCTCATTGAATGCTTTGGTCTTTTTTAAAGGACAAGTTTGCTATTTTACACTTAAAGCCTTGTTTTCAGATTGTTTCTGATGAAATACTGTAGTTAAGATTTGAATTTTGACACATGCTGCCAGTTTTCGTTTTTTGCTGTAGCCTTTAGAATGGAGTATAGGTGCACTGGAGCAATCGCTCCTAAAAGCGTATTAAACGTATTAACTCACCAAATGGTTAGTAATGTTCACTGATGCACTGACACAAAGATCATCATGAACTGTGACTTCCTTCATTACTTTTACTGCTTCTAAACTCTTAGGCGGATGGATGCATGTGTGAAAATAGGTCCACAGTTGCAAATAAATGGTCAAAAACGTGTCGGAAGCCATCCAGTTTGCAGCGATATTTTTGTCAGCACATCAGTGAACACTAATGACTGGGCTACTCAGTGAGTTTCTTGTCTTCACAAACAAATGTTTAGTGTGTTTTAGGAGCACTTGATTCAGCGCACCTATGCTGCCACTCTGAAGGGGGTGAGGAAGCCACAGCAACAATCCAAATTCTTGGACTAGGAGCATATCAAAGCGTCAACCTTAACTGTTGCATATCATCAGAAATGATCTGAAAACAAGGCTTTAAGTGTAAAATAGCGAACCTGTCCTTTAAGTCTTGCTTAGGTGTAAGGGATTCATTAGTTGATAGTGAAGTTGACACACAGGTTGTAAAAGGGTTTTGTTAAACAATTGCTGTGTTTTGTAAGTAGGGCCTCAAGCTGCAGGCTATTTCCTAAGTGCTCTAGTGTTTTGATTTCAGGGAGACTACCGTGCCACTGTTGAGATGCCATGGTCCCATTTGCTGCTACTGTTTGTCATCCAGCTGCCTGGTCTGGACGTCAGACTGGGCCCTGTGCTGGAATGGACTTTATCTTGTCGAGTGCGGCGGGGGAAACTGGATGTCGACTCGAGAACCAACCCATGACACCACCCAACGCAGCCTTCATGCGGCATGTGTGTGAAGACCAGCTAACTGTTAGCCTAGAAATGCATACGCACCCGATACACTTGGTGTCATAGTCTGGCTTGTCAGGTTAGCCAACCATTTTTGGGTGCGTTTTCAGGTGTGTTTTTGGGTGCGTTTTCAGGTGTGTTTTTGGGTGCGTTTTCAGGTGTGTTTTCAGTCTATGTTGTACATTTTGGAGTAGTGTTTTTAGCAGGATCGGTCTGCATATGATTGCCCTAGAAGCTGCTCCCACTGTTTACTGCACAAGCTCTGCCAGTCGCCAAGCCTGAGGAGCGGCTGTTTAGCCGAGTAAAAGGCCTGATGTAGAAACAAAGGAATCATGACAAGTGCTGTTTACTTTGGTGGTTCGTTTGAATGCGTGCCAAGGCACAGACTGTGGTTAGTGTCATGCTATGTGAAAGACCAGCTACGTCAGACAGAAATACAAACAGGAGGGCTTTTATTACCAGGGAGACTGAACATGTCACTCCTGGTGTTGGGTCAGGTTCTGCCTCACTCTTTCATTCATTCCTCTTTTCTCTTTCTCTCTCTGTGTCTCTGTGTCCCTCTGTTCTGTGCAGAAAAAGGTGGTTGAGCAGCTGAGGAAAGAGCTGCTGGTGAAGCAGGACCAGGCGGAGCTCCGGATCCCGGCCCAGCACCCCCCCCAGCCCGACGGGAAAGCGTCTGCTCTGCCATCGGCCCAGTTTCAGCCAGCTCTCCCCCCTCCCAGCCTGAGCATCCCGCAGGTCTGCAGCACACGCACACACACACACACACACACACACACACATACAGTACATACACATGCAAACACGCGCACACATACATACTGTATACACACACACACACACACACACACCCTCACACACTCACACACACACACACACACACACACACACACACACACACACACACTCACACACACACACACACACCACCCCCTCTCATCACCTTCTGTGCTCTCTCACTCCCAGCACAGTGCTCTGCTGACCTGGACATGATCTCTGCTTCACACATTGGGAAACAGCCCCCACTGTACTCTAGCACATTAGGGAGTGTTTGAAACCTGTTTGCCACTGCAGCACAGAGCAGACCAGAGCAGAGGTGGCCGTGGCTGTGGGCCCTCACTGCCTCTCTGGGTTGACACCTATACTAATCCTACAAGGGCACTCTGGGTTCAACTGGTTTGGACTTTGGGGGATTGGTATGGATCAGGAACATAGGAAAAATCCCCCACACCACACGTTACTTATTTACAGTATTTCCAACATTTTGGTCTTAGACCTTCATCTGGTAAATTTGACACATTCACCTCAACCACAACTTTAACTAGTTTGGTTGACTAATCAGGTCACTAATCAGGCACCTGCCAGCTAAAAGAGGTGAGCAAAAAGTTTTTCCAAAGGATTTGTATTTGTGTGACGTTGTTGTGCTGCATAGAGTTCACACCACAGATGGAACACAGCTACAGTAACTGCTCCTAATCTTGTCGAAATATGCAAAAGATGTTTTGAATGTTCACTCTTTCAGATTTCTATGGAGTTGTCTCGGGTTTGGATAGCAGGCTGGGCAGTGCAACTAGAACAGTAGTAGTGTGGAGTCTTCTCCAAGGGCTGTGAAGAGCAGGGGGCAGGGATGGGCAGGGATGGTGGAGGTTGATGGAGGGAGACTGACTGATAACCCCAAGTAATCCAGTAATCCAAAATGATAATTGCCATGACCGTGCTTAGTAAATAGTTGTATGATGGCAGTCCTCTGGTGTGTGTGTGTGTGTGTGTGTGTGTGTGTGTGTGTGTCTTCCTCTGCTCCTCCATAGACTGTGGTGACAGGCACAGCGGTGATCCCCACCAAAAGTCTACCTCTGGTGCTCAAAGCTGCCACCCCCAGCATGCCCACCTCCATCGTCATGCCACGGCCTTCCGTCGCCATGGTCACCACCCTCAGCCACATATCCAAGCCCGCCCCAGCCAGCTCTGATCAGACGCAGGCCACGCCTCTGGGTCTCCAGGCCGCCGGCAAGCTGACCAATCAGGGAACAGAAGCACTGAGGATAGTTTCCAAGAATGCTGTCCTTGTAAGTACCATCCCACACTGCCTTACTCTGCTCCGACCGGGACATGCCTGTCATCCCATGCTTGGAAATCCACATGATGAACTGATTGAACGCCTCTTTTTTGAAGGGGTAAATGTTGCAACATATTACCTAATGCAATTACACTGCAATATGTAATATCCTAGCAAAATATAATGAATTGTGTAATGATTTACGCATTTTGTAATCAAGTTCTTCTCCCGCGTTTTGTAATAGCCTCCGCAATATGTAATAATGTATTACAAAATGCTAAGAAGTTTATTACAAAATGCCTAAATTATTATAAACTGTGCAAATGATTGCATAATGGAGTGAAAATGTAGTACTTTTGTCAGGGTATTACATATTACAGTGTTATTACATAATGTGTTGTAACAGTAAATGATCATTTTTAGGGATGAATGTAGCGGCTGCACTGGACACTGGGTGGTTGATGATAAGTGCTCGTGTGGTAGCAGATTGAGACAGTGCTTTCCATTTTGTCTAATATACTTGTTTACATTATGTGTGCTTATGTTATTGTTTTTTTCTATTATGATGTTAATGTGTTTTGCAGGTGGCTCATTTGTGCACATTAGTGATTCTGTGTCAATTCACCAATATTAAGGTCCAGATATATCTAATTCTTTTATCAAAAAGTACAGACCACTAGACTGTAACACACACACATACACACGCACATACACACAAGCACACACACAAATTAAATTAAATGAATGTAGTAAAACATTACACCGTTGCATAACAATATTAAAATGTTCCTCTCCCTCTGTGTTGAAACCCATCCATGCCAACACAGGGACAAAATCTATTAAAACTTTGACAAGTTCTTGCTGTTAAGCACTAAGTACTGTAGGAGCAGTGAAAGCTCCACATTTTGGACTTCTGCATCAGAAGATCTGTTATATGTCCACAGGCTTCAGTCATCAAAGTCATTGCTGACTCTTTAATCTAGACTTTGAATACTGGTAATGAGGATCATCCAGTGATGGCTGATGGAATAGATAGAATCTTAACAGCAGAGAATAGAAAAGCCCAGTGGAGCTCCATTCAGAGTCCCACATTTAGGATCATGTGGTCTGCCATTATGCATGACGCTAGCATGACCTCTTTCATCAGTTTATGTGTTCCATAGCAACTTTCTGGGCCCGCCACAGGACCTTCCTGCCACATGACAGATAGCACCATTGTACCTCCTTGACCTCCAGCCATTGGCTCAGGCACAGTTGGAATGTGCTGCTGCAAGTGTAGTCTCTTCTGTGTGTGTGTGTGTGTGTGTGTGTGTGTGTGTGTTTGTGTGTTTCATGTGTGTTTAAAAATGGGTGGTGTCACATCGCAGGTGCAGGCCGCCACCCAGCCAATCAAAGTTCCCCAGTTTGTCCCTCCTCCCAGACTGACGCCTCGGCCCAACTTTCTACCACAGGTTCGTCTCCATGGAAATAAACCCCTATCTCCGCCAGCCTATCCCAGAGTCTCTCTCCTGTGTCACAGTCCCACTCCCTCCCACCAGCCAATAGGACGGCTTCACACCCAATATGCACTCCAAAAATGACACGCCAACTCAAAAGATTTGTTTTTATTGTCTAAAAGATGGGTAAAACTTAAATTGAGGTTTTCGACATAAGAGTGACATGAGCCTCTCATAAACATGTGTCATGAACACGGATAGCACTTTTTCAGTGTTCATGACTCTTGTCTTAAAAGTGTCATTCGGGTATTTGTAATGTGAAGTTGACACTGTTTGGGGGTCAGACATGACAAAAAACGAATGACGCTTAATGACAAAGTAAATAATAAATAAATCAGCATTTCTGAGTACATTCATGATACGTTTCATGTCACGTCTATGACAGATTAATGGCTCCCCTTCTCAAGTAAAGTGTTCCCAAAAGATGTTTATACTGCAACCCAATACAGTGTCTGTTTGACAACACTCAGCGTCAGTGTTCTTCTGACCAGTGCATGTATGACCAGTTACCAGAGTGAGGAAGAGATCACAGGCCTGGTCATGGCTTCATGAGCATGGAGCTCAGAGTGCCTTCTGAAACAGGGTTTTCCGATGAGCTACAGTGTCTGTCCCTTGGGCATCTTAATCCGATTCAAAAGAGCGCATCATTCACTTTCTCCCCTTGACTGCAGGAGGAATATGTGAATATCGAGAGAAATTCTCCTTGCTCCTTGCTGCTTCCTGCTTTTGTGTTTTGTGAACATGTCTGTGTATGTCCGGTACTCTATGTTTGTGTACCCTGTGTGTGTGTGTGTGTGTGTGTGTGTGTGTGTACTGTATGTGCTGCTTTCCCTCTTTGGCCCGAGTCCAGTGCTGTGTGAGCTGTGCCTGTGTCTTGTGTATTATCCCCCTCCACTCTAGACGTGTTTGTGGTCCCCCCTCATCCCCCAGCCCATGGTGGCCTACTGTCCTCCAGCCCTGCTGTGGCGCTGATGTGGGGTGGGCTGTTTGCCTCCTCACTAGCGACCTTCTGCTTTGGCTGCTGCTGCTCCTGTTGACCTGATCACCGCGCCTCTCTCCTCTCCTGCAGCCTCTGGCCCTACAGTAGCGCCCCCCAGCGGTGGCATGAGCAGTGGGTCACATGCTCCTCCTCCACAGGGGCCACTCACTGCATGCACTACCCCCCCCCCCCCCCCACACACACACACACACACAGTCCTCTGTGGAGAAGGACATGGCGTTTGGAGAACTCAACATGTTTTAAGGCAAGGAATGAAGAGAAAACGGTGTAAATCCTGATGAAAATCACACTAGAGGCGCTGTGGAGCGCCAGTCCTCCCACTGCTGACCATCTCCACAATACGCTCTTCCCAACTCACACACGCCCCACAAGTTTTATGGCCAGTATGACACACCTTTGTTTTTATATTCTGTCGTATGACACACCTGTGAGTTTAGATTTCTCCGGAATGGACTGTGTTTAGTGTAGGGCAGAAGAAGAAAGAGGTCCCCAACCGTTAACTGTAACCCCAACTCTAACTCTTAACCCTTTACTGTTGAGTACTAAACAATTGAGACTTCTACACAGATGGACAATTCAGTAATCCATGTCAGAGCCGGTACAGTACAAACATATTTTCCACACAAAAAATATGTTTGGAAACCAATCTGAACTCTGCCTAGTGAGCTGTTGTTCATGAATCTGTGGGGGAAGCGAGCACAGGGTTGTTGATCTGTGGCGTGCATCTCTGCAGGTCCGACCTAGACCAGCCACGCCCGCCACCGCAGTGCCCATCGCCCCGGCCCCCGCGGCCACCTGCCTGCCGCCCGTGCTAGCCACGCCCCAGCTGGTGCAGCGGCCGGTCATGCTGGCCACCAACCTCAGCGCCGGCCCTATGCCCACCGGCCCCGGCCCCATCACCCAGCTCCGCATCCTCAACGGCCAGTCGGGCGCCGCCATCGCCAAGAGCCTGAGCGCCACCCAGCTCACGGGCATCGTCATCACCACCCCGGCCACCATCGCCCCCATCCAGCTCAGCACCGCTCCCATCCAGCAGGCCGGCAGCATCAGCATCAGCACCACCGACGCCAAGGTGAGCGCCCGCCCGCCGTCTGGACATGCCCCAGCGACCGGCCCACTCACTGGCCTGGGCTGCTGAGGGAGTGGTCTCATGTGGCCTCACGTGGCTTGGATTCTTTCCTAATGTGGTCTTATTATTGCAGCCCATTGTCAGTCAGTACTGGTCTTGGAAGTAAATGAGTAAATGTAAATGAGTGAATATGTGCACATATACTGTGCTTGTCACACATGTATGCTTTTACTGGGCAAGGAAATTATTGTTATAGTTGTGTGTTACAGTAATGTGCCAAAGTGCAAACCCACCTGAATTTTCAAAAAGGAACTGGAAGCGAAGCAGGCCTTACATTACATCCCAGTGCAAGGCTTTTCTACAATGGTTACTATACATGGCTACCGTTCATAAAGTTGTGAATGAAATGCAATGCCCAACACTGTGCCAGGCCTCAGTGGATGCCGCGCTTCACTGTGGTTTGTCTGCTGTGCAGGCTGAGGTCCCTCAGGATGGAGCTGAACCAAATAAGTACCCGCGAGTGTCCAGCACCCCGTCCCCTGTGTCTGTGTGTGTGCCCGCGCCCGCGCCCTCTCCTCCCACCCCCCCACCGCCCAAGCCAGAGGAGAGCCCAGAGGTACAGTGGGCTGCTGCTCCGCCCTCAGGCTAAATCATGTGCATGAGGACAGCCTGATGAGCCATGGAACCAAATAACTGTTTGTTTGTGCCTCCTTTCAGAAACTTGCCTTCATGGTCTCCCTTGGGCTGGTAACACACGACCACTTAGAGGGTAAGTGCAGAGTGAGATGGGATTTCTTAAGGAGATGTGCTGTAGTTATTCGGCTATGCTGTGCAGTTGGAGCCGAGTCACTCCTTTAAGCGTAAGCAGCCTTGTGGCTGCGTGTCAGGGGGTGTTATTGTAACTCTTGATTGACATGTCTGTGTCACGTGTGTTCTTTCAGAGATTCAGAGTCGGAGACAAGAGCGGAAGCGGCGAACCACGGCAAACCCAGTGTACAGCGGGGCTGTCTTTGAGCCGGAGGTAGGCCTGCACACCCACTCAGCTGTCATCTCACACTGCCAGAGGCTGACTCAGTCCTCCACTAGAAAACAGCTCTGCTAGATAAAGGACAGGGAAAGCACATGACAATGGAATGCTGCTGTCAATACCTGTAATGGGTTTTATTTCGTTTCTCCTGACCGCCAGAGGCGGTGTTTTCAGCACATGGATGTCCATCGCACGAATGTGCAGGTCGAGTATTAGTAACAACAAAGTCACCTGTGACCTGGGTGACGTCGTCAGTGTGCGCATGCACAAAAGACAGGTCGACCCAGGAAACATTCTCTTGCATCTTCTCGCGATACAAGCAGGTTTGGAGTTTTGTGTTTGAGTGAGACGCGGAAAGTTTCGTGCCCTCAGAGGCTGGAGCTGTGACCAATTTGTTCACCCCCCTAGAAACTGCGTTGTCTATTGAAACTCAATTGGTAAGTTTTTCTTCTTTTTTTCTTCTCCTACGTTGCCCGTAACTGAGTGTTCTCGCTCAGAGGGAATTTTAAGCCCAGTAGGGCGGTGTTCTCGCCGCTGGTGGGCGATTAGCTAGCTAGCTATTGCAATCTGCTAATAAGGTATTATTTTGTTTGCTGCCGTTATATGCGTGTTGTTGCGGTGTTTTTTTCTCGCCGTAGACACTGTGCCTTTTCAGTTGCCTGTACCAGGCTAGTCATGGCAAAGAGCGCCATTTAATTTAAGTTAAATATTGAAGAATTCTAAGTTTGGCAGCATACACTTCGCTCCGTAAGGGGAACGAAGCCAGTTATTTAAATAATTAAGTTTAGCGTACTGTGGAGAAGAAGGAGAGATTTTAACGGCGATCGGTGGAGCTGGGGTGCACTCGCCTGGGGCTCCCGCGACGTTGTACAGGTTAGCGCAGGTGGCTGCCTGCAGAGAGCTAACGTCACCATTGTTGGAGTGGTCTCGCTCTTACTTTTAGTAAATATTCAGAGCCAGGGTGCACTCGCCTGCGGCTGCTGTACTGTTCCACCACTGTGCCACCAGCCCGTGTTTCCTCGCCTTGCTGGTTGGGCTATTTA
>JASCQY010144092.1:0-11936 GCA_030264315.1 Sardinella tawilis | reverse complement strand
TCCCGCACGAGAAAATGTATAGGTGGTCCCCAGACTAAATCTCACTTGAGATTTAGGCTGGTGTTAGCCAGGCTAGTGTCAGCCTGGAACTCCATAGGAAAATGCATTCATCAATTAATATCAATGACTTGTTATTTTCCTTCCCATGCAGGTATATTGTGTCTTCTGTGCCCAGCACTGTGCCTCTTGTGCCTCTCTCAGACGAGGAGGCTGAAGCCCTGATCCATGTAGCAGACACAGATGGCGACGGGCGCATTGATTTCAAAGGTGATCATCATCAGTGCACTTATGTCATTTCACCACTAGAGGGCGCCCCTTCACTGTGCTTCCATTGTCAGCCAGTCATTACGCAGGGACATCAAACAAATGGCACAGGGGCCTGGTCTGGACTTACACGTAATTTTATGTGGCCTGTCTCAACATGTAGTTAGTTAGTAGTTATGTGGCCTGCTTGGGAATATTAATAATGATAATCATTTTAATTATGTGCAAAATAATAATAATAATGATAATGAAAAAATTAAAAAACGCAATACTAGCAGAACCACATGTACAACTTGTCACTATTAAACTCAACTGACTGAACTGATGTGATGCATCATGCAGTTATGGTGGCCCCCTGACAATAAGTCTGATGCCCATGTGACCTAGCCTGGTTGACACCAGCCTAAATCTCAAGTGAGGTTTAGTCTGGGGACCACCTATACATTTTGTTGTAGGAGACTTGTGGTTCCGTTTGTCCAGTATTTCCTGCATCGTCTTTGCCCACTCTCCCCGTTCTCTGATTGGTTCCCAAAATCCATACGCAGTTCAGAACAAGTGCGCAAAGCAGCATGAATATTCCCAGGTTACAAGTGACCCATATTGTAAAAATGAGTTGAGCATTACACAATTGAACTTTATGATCGAGCTAATAATAAATTATGCTCTTCACTATGATGGAGCTAATAATCACTTATGCTAGAGT
Organism: Sardinella tawilis; assembly: GCA_030264315.1. Taxonomy (NCBI): domain Eukaryota; kingdom Metazoa; phylum Chordata; class Actinopteri; order Clupeiformes; family Clupeidae; genus Sardinella; species Sardinella tawilis. Next base: position 10,969 of record JASCQY010144092.1, on the reverse strand, counting down.
TAATGAGATCTGATAAAAGAGGAAGGGAATTTTGACTCACTTCCATTACACCAACAAAATGCCATGGTATTTGTATGATGCGAATGACTGTGTGAAAAGTTTTTTGATGCAAGTTCTAAAACCAAGAAGATTGATCACTTAAATTTCATGTACTGTAATCATCATACTTCAGTCAATCTTCATACCATACCATGGCACTGTTATGGATGTGATGTGACAGTTTTGCATAGAATATACAGTATATAGGCAATTCCACAGAAAAGTAAATCTCAATATGGAAATTGTGTTTTTTTAAGTCTGTTAATTCCATGGAAATGTCACAGGCATAACGAATTTGAGGTTAAGTTTACATTACTCAAAAGGTGTTGATTTACATCAATTCATCATTCAAACTTGTGGTGTAGTTTTTACACCTGTGTGGTTCAGCCATGTCACGTCCATAACGCAAATATGTCACATCCATAACGCCAGTTTTCCCAAAATAACTCCAGTCAGAAATTACTTATTTAGGACCAAGTTTTTTTGTCGTTTGTCTGAATTCAGTTCTGGAGGTTGCAGAGTTGAATGAACAAAAAAATAAAATATTGCTGTGCTTGATAAAGTTATGGGACATTTAGTTCATGAATTTGCATACAAAATGTCACGTCCATAACACTGGAATTGCCCATATACGTATAGAGTACACTACTGTATATACAGTATGCTATAAACTATTCCATATTAACTGTTGGAAGGATGTAGAGTGTTCCACAAGTGATATCCCAGGCTAGGATAAACCATTTGTCCGTCCCTTTATTGACATGCTACTACAACCACTCACATTGCAACTGCTAATGAGAGCGTCACTTGTCCATAACATCACATCAATACAAATCACAGCCATCGATCCTGATTGGTTCATTATTTTTTGCTGCCTTGAAGGAGTTTGCATTGCCCTTGATTCCAGATCGAGGTGTGGAGCTTAGCGAAACGCCTCTGGTGGTGACTGGCGGAACTACATCGATCTGGCGAGAGGAAGGAAGGACACTCACAGAAATTCATAACAGATAACTCAGGATTGTAAAGTGGCTCCACTACTGTCTACAAATCCTAACAAAAAGCTATTTTGATTAATGTGAGTGTGTTGTGTAACAGACAGGCAAGCAGAGGTATTCCAAGAGGGTGCCTATATGGCAACCTGGGTACAACCAGAGGTTGTTACTGGTACCCCTGATTAGGGAAGAGCCTGAAGTCCTGATTCAGCAAAATAGCGTAGTGATGTGGCAAGCTTCTAACGTAAAAGCTTCGCTAGTAACTTGTCCACATTGCGACGCTATTTTGCTGCCTTGCTAAAACTTTCCATTCAAGTAGCCACGCTTTGTTTAATTTTTTGACAGTTGATAGTACTCAGCCACCGTTACCACTGGAATGCAGGTTGGGACGTGCCGGTGTTCCCCTTCAACTAAACAAAGCCAGCAGGCTACTCTATTAGCAGGTTTACCACTGTCTCTGGGTTAACTTAAAGCAAAGGTTCGGTTTTTCACACATAAAGCCTTGTTTTCAGATAGTTTCTGATGAAATACAATGGGTAAGATTTGAATTTTGACACATACTGTCATTGCGAGAATTTCCATTTGTTGCTGTTGCAGCAGGTTTTTGACCATTTATTCTACTACTATGTGAACTATTTTCACATCCATATTCATCCACTTTAGAGTTTAGTAGCAGTAAAAGTAATGAAGGAAGTCACGGTTTGTGATGATTTTTCTGTCAGTGTAATGAAAATATTAACGATTGTATTTCATCAGAAATGATCTAAAAACAAGGCCCAAGAACCGAACCTATCCTTTAAAGGAACCGTATGAATCATAAAACGGCCCTGACATATCACCAGACATTCAGGAATCATGATCATTTCAGATACTTTTATCACTGACAACAGTAGTCCAGAATTCACATTGACAGGCTGAAGTGTAGGCTACATTCCCACATGAATGTCTTGCTATGCCTTAGAGGTTCTGACATTGAGACGCTGTAAGAATATGATATAAGGTGTGTAATCATATAATCACTTGTAAGCTGAGAAGAACTGCCACAACTACAGCAATAACTTTTGTTTGCTCCATCCGTTTTTGGTAGGAGAGTGTTTGACTTTTTTTTTGAAAGTTTTGAAAAGCACTCATGAAATAGCTGGTGAGTCTTTCATGGCAATTCTGACAGACCTGCCTCAAAAAGAAAATAAAAAGGACAGTTTCTCTGTCAGAAAAGTGCAAAATGATCTAACTGATAAACATTTCCACCCCACTCTTTCAGAGTGCGAGTCATGCCTGTGTCCTCTGGCTAATGCAAATGCAAAAGCTCCACTGTGTCCCATATTTGCCTGTTATCTGTTGGTGTGGTGCGGCGGCGCGGTGTGGCGTAAGAGGCCAGGATGACCAGAGGACTACCAGCATGTGTGCTGTTAAGATAAGCCACTATGGCAATCATCCAGTTTGAGCCTCATAGTGCACTCAACTGTTATATGTGTGTGTGTGTGTGTGTGTGTGTGCGTGTGTGCGCTCCATTTCAGAGTTCTCCGACATGGTCAAAATGGAGAAGAAGCCACGGAAATAGGAAGTAGGAGCAGGAGTCCCTGGGAGCAACGAGGATTTGGACTCGATTTGGGAAGAGCAGGGGTGGAAGAGGGTGGAAAAATGTATTTGTTTCACACAGCTCTGTGTGTGTGTGTGTGTGTGTGTGTGTGTGTGTGTGTGTGTGTGTGTGTGTGTGTTTTGTTTTCATTTTATTAAAAATGGGTCAGGTATGTCAAAACAGCTGCAGTCCTCACATGGGTGGGAACACAGTTGCTTAATGTTGATTATGACTGTTAGGTTTTCCCTGTGACACCATGACAGCATACATTACATATTTGTTTTTTAGTGACTGATTATGTGTGTGTGTGTGTGTGTGTGTGTGTGTGTGTCTGTTTGTGTTTGTCTGAAATGTGTGTGTGTATGTACTGTATGTATGTGCTTGTCTGAAGTGTGTGTGTGTGTGCGTGTGTGTTTGTCTGAAACGTGTGTGTGTGTGTGTGTGTGTTTGTCTGAAACGTGTGTGTGTATGTGTGTATGTGCTTGTCTGAAGTGTGTGTGTGTGTGTGTGTGTGTATTACTCATGAGCATAACAGTTTGCGGGCGTCACACACACACAGTCATGGGGCCATGGGGATACTTGTGCTTGTCTCCACACCCCTCTCTGTGGAACATGAGCATAGTTTCCACCCCGCGCTCACCAGAGGAGCAGCTGACTCCAGACCAGCTCATCTCACTGTCTCACCCATAGCCCCATAGCCCCATGGCCTTTCACCGATCCCATCTTGGGACTTTGTTCTCTTAAAGGAACAGTAATCAAGTTTGTAGCCAAAACTGGTATTGCAGTCACTGCAGTCACAATACTGCAGAGTGTAGTACCTCCTCTCACTCCTCCCAGACAAGAGGTTGCCAGCTGGGCTGCTGAAATCAGACAGGTGGAGGGTGGCACTACAGGCCAAAACACATAATATACACATAATGACAACATCAACAGAAGTTGAGAGCTGCAACTTCACTTTTGCAATGGGAATATTCATTTCATTAATGAATTAATTTACATTTATTTCTTACATACTGTTCCTTTAAGAGACGGGGGTTAGAGATTATGCCAGTCAGTTTTATATCTATAATGCATAAAGTCTTCCTGTCATAAGACTCTTCTCTTCTTAGTCCTACATGTTTTGTCTTGAGTCCAGCACTTGTATCTGCTAATACACTATCTTTGGATTATGTGATCTGAAACAGGCAGCCCCAAAGACCACCCTAATAGATAAACAAACAAACAAACAAACAAACTAATAGGTAAATAACTAAATAACTAAAAACAGGTATTAATAAGGTTCATCAACAGGAGCTGCAGTGAATGGACTTTTCCATAGCTGCATGTTCTAGCACGTGTTGGCCTATGTGGGCGATTTCATGGAAAGGTTTATTCTTTTGTTTTTTTCCATAGTGCCAATAAAATGCCAGGTGTTTGTATGATGTTCATTGTTATGCCCCTCTGGTTATACGACATTTGAGATTGCTGTATTCAGTTGTAGAGATTATGTGAAAAAAAAGAATGAATTCTATGGTTGTTCATGTTTTGTCATTTACTAATTGATGTGGGCATACCACAGGACTGCCACACACACACACACACAGAGTCTCTCTTGCTTTCTCTGTCATGCAATCATAATGTCACTCTCATTCTTCCTTGTGACAAACAAACCCAACTTAGACAGTGTCAGATCCTTGTTTTTTATTTACTTAAAAAGTTCAGAGAAATCTTAAAATAAAAATCATAGTATACATTCTTCTAAAAGAAAACTCTTTGAAATCCTCTCTCTCCCTTGCCACATTCACCGTCAATCGTCAACCACAAGCTTGCGATGCACCCCAGGCCCTCTGACAAGCACTTGGCTTGGCGCTACTGACTGGCCGATTGGCATCGAGTTAATTATTGCACAGGATAATCCCAAACACACCACACCTGTCGGCACAAGAGTCTTCTTCCATTTAAAAACAAACTACTAAATCTGTCTGCAGTGTTATAAAAGGTAATCATTTTCTTATTAGTCCCCTGTAAACAGCCAGTAAGGATATCATGGACAAACCCGAGGTGACTTTGTTCATTAAAAGTGCAGTTTGAAAGAAAAGAAAAAAAAGGAAAAAAAAAGAATTGGTTGTCTCTGTGTTTTTATGTGTTTACGCGTTTTATGATTCTGATGAAAGAATGGGCTTGTCTATGAGCTGATTAATGAGGACATTGGACCATGGTGTAATGCAAGCCGTGTAACATGATGTGAGGAAAAGAAAGCAAAAGTGAATAGCCTACAGATGAATCTTTTGGCTTCACAGTGATTGAACAACTTGATCAAAATCTGACGCCAAGATAAACTCTGAAGTAAAATATAATATCAGTGTGAAAATGCACTTCCCTTTTTTTACCATGGGGATTATTCATTACACCCCCATACTGTCTGTGCTGTGGTAATGACATCACCTCAAAAAGCATTACCATACATACCTGTACATACACCTTTAAAGGCACATCAGTCAGCCTCACTCAACATATTCATGTATTATTAAATATCACCTTAACCGTTTCCATGTACAAAAAAAAAACTGAAATAATGTACAAAAATAAAAACATTTGTGTGTGTGTGTGTGTGTGTGTGTGTGTGTGTGTGTGAATGAGAAAGAGACAGAGTGTAAGAGTGTATGTGTGTATATGAGTGTGTGTGTGTGTGTGAGAGAGAGTATAAGTGTGTGTGTGTGTGTATATGTGAGAGTAAAATTTGATCCAAAGAGTGTTGCTCCTCCATACCCCTTCATAGCTGTCAATGCTGCTCGTCTGGTTATAATTAAATCAAAGTCTCCCCTTACAAAGGGAAGCCTCTCACCAGCTCCACTGGGCCTGACTGCCTGGCAGGCTGACTGGTTCACTGCCTGACTGGTTCCTTGGCTGGTTGGCTGGACGTCATGTTGGAGTGGCTCTGACAGCATTCGGGGTATTTAGGTCGGGACGGGGATATTTAAAGAAAGCATAACTTGGGACTGTTTTTGTTGCAGCTGGCACAGTGATAAGGTCCAAGGCTCGCACACACACACACACACACACACACACACACACACACAAAAAATGTGAGACTTTACTTCATGTCTGTGGTATGACTTGTTTGGTTTAGACTTGGGTTTTGGTATGGTTTCGTTTTTTTTTTTTCTTCTTCTTTTTTGGTTTAAGGCTTTGTAAAGAGAGCACTAGTAAGGCACAGCACAGATGGATCGACTGACTTCCTGCACAGGCTTCCATTGTGGGTGGCACATAGTTCACAGTATCCGGAGAAAACAAACAAACAAACAAACAGTATTTTGTTTAAAATTTGAAGAAATAAATAAAGCCAAAAAATATATAAAATAATAAAATTGTCTCTGTTCCTGAATTTCTATTAGGACAACGCCCAGGGGATGTCACGATCGAGGAGAAACAACCATCTCAAAACGAAGTCATCTCTAGTCTTTTCAGTCTTTTTTGGCTCGACATTAGAGCTGTTGATTCTTGATACGTGTTGTCATCAAGAACCGCCGACCCTGAGAATCCCCATGAGTGGTTGCCATGGCAACGGTTGCCCCGGTCACCGTCACTGGCGCATGTAGAGCGTCAGGAGGCCCGCCTGGTGCAGCTCCTGCCAAAGCTTCATCTCCAGGCGGAAATCGTGGTTGGCGTAGAAGGCGACGCCGTGGAACTTCTTGTCGTAGTAGTGGTCCGAAAATTTGCCATAGTTGGGGGTCATGAACCCGTACGCGCTCACCTGAGTCACGGACAAGAGGACGAGAAGCACAAAGGTCACCTCACTGCTGTTGCTGACAGCTGTGAGAAATGGGACATTTTCATTGCTGTTGTGGCCAAACTAATGTTACTCATTGACCACTGACCAGTTCATAAACACCCTCTGTGTGGTGGGTGTGTACATTTTAACTGTGGGGTAGCAGGTGTGTGTGTGTGTGTGTGTGTGTGAGAGAGAGAGGCATGTTTACCTGACCGAAGGTGTGTAACCAACAGCTGTGGGATGGGATTTGTGTGTGTGAGGCTGTGTGCATAACCTTAGGGACAGAAGGTACTGTAGGTGTGTGGAGACATAAGATAGGCTTGTGTGTGTGTGTGTGTGTGTGTGTGTGTGTGTGTGTGTGTGTGTGAGTGTGTGTGTGTGTGAGTGTGTGTGTGTGTGAGTGTGTGTGTGTACCTGATCACATGTGTGAAGTGCTGCCAGCAGCATCACAGCACCTGTTGAGGGCCGATAGATGCCCTTATATCTGCCATTCAAAATTGACGAATGGAGGAATCTGGAAGGTAGAGTAGGAAAGAGGAATGGCAGAAAGAGTCAGGCATACACATGACACAGTCAGGCATACAGGACATGACACAGTCAGGCATACAGTACATGACACAGTCAGGCACACATGACACAGTCAGGCATACAGTACATGACACAGTCAGGCATACACATGACACAGTCAGGCATACAGTACATGACACAGTCAGGCATACACAGTTTGCAAGAAGAAAACTGAAAAACAACAATGTAATCAAAGAGGGCATCTGAAATAACAAAAAAATGTCCAAACTCAGGTTTATGACCAGTATCAGGTTAGGATATTGTTCACATTTTATTGATTTTTATTGAGGAAATAAATACTATTATGGCCTATTACCAGGTTATTTTGTCGATTGTTAGTTGTTCAGTTGATTAGCAGTGCTAAATTCAACATTTTAAAAAAGACCTTTGGTAACATTTAGGGTCATTTTTAGTTTTGGTTCTCCGGTGCAGTGGTGAATATGTCACTCCTGGTGAAATGTCACTTCTGCGCATATTGTTCCAATCCCTCAAGCTTTTTAGTTCTGCTTGGTCTAATGGGTTCCCAACTCTAGCACTAGAAATGGGTCCTAAGTGGGTGCCGTCTGTGGCTCAGCGGGCTCGTGCGCCATACCATGAATCCGGGGACCTGGGTTCGAGTCCGACCCGAGGTCATTTCCCAATCCCTCCCACTCATCTCCTGTCAGTATCTACTGTCCTATCTGAATAAAGGCAACAAAGAGGATCTAAGAGCCAGTGGCTTCCTCTCAATGCTGCAGGCTATTACCTCTGACCTACTCCATGTTCCCCTATTGTTGTCTAAAATATCTCACTTCCTTTTTTCCGGAAGGTACCCAGTAAGAATATTTCAATTTATTTTTGTTGTTACATTGTTGTATATATGTGGCAATTCCTCAATTTCTGTACTAAAGTAGGCCCTAACAGTTTACAGGGCATGGTTACTGACAAAGTACTAAAGGAAAGCTCTGTCACAAAGATATCATTTCAAAAATAGTTACCTCCTGCCAAAGAGGTTATGTTTACGCCGGTGTTTGTCTGTTTCATTGTTTGTTTGTCTGTGTACAAAATAACTCGAAAGGAACAGCACAGATTTGGATACAATTTTTGGACAACGTGGGTTCCGGCGTACCGGAACACTGATTGGAATTTGTATTGCATCAGTGATCCTAGTGTGTGAGTGTGTGTGTGTGTGTGTGTGTGTGCAGACTGAACGGAATGCCGATAATAAGATTCAAGGTCTCCGGTCAGTGGCAGGTTGTAATGTTTAATTACCTTTTAGTATTTTTATGCGTTTCTCAAGGAAAAGAGGGAGGACAGACACAGGCAAATACCCAATGAGAGAGTCAATCAGACTCACAGTAGGCAAACAAGTCACACTGAAGCCAAGTCTCACCTATTTCTGAGGTAACGGACAAAGTCCGGGTGGTACATCTTGAACTTCTCCACAGACGCATTCTCTCCAAAGTATTTGGGTGGCCTGAAAATTAAATACAAACAGAGAGATTACAAACGTTATGAGATACCTCTGGCACTAATTACCCTTAGGGCTAAACAGGATTCATTACATCACGTTATGTCAAGTCGTGTCAAAAATATGCTGGGGTTGCCGTGGCTCAGTTGGCTGAGGCGCCATACCATGAATCCGGGGATCCGGGTTCAATTCCGACCCGCGGTCATCATTTCCCAATCCCTCCCCATCTCTCTCCTCCACTCATTTCCTGTCAGTCCTCAGCTGTCCTATCTGATTAAAGGAAAAAAAAGCCCCCAAAATATCTGCAATATATGCGATGCTGCCCTGTCTGGTGTAGCCAGTTCCATTGACTATAGTGGCAGCTAATTGATACGGTAGATCCGTCTTTGTCTTAAACGCATCCAGTGTAGCCTCCCCCCCACTGGCTGCTTGTAAGAGTAAATAGTTTGCAGGGTGGGGGGGATGTGGATGAGGGTGTGTGTGTGTGGCCCCTTCTCTACTATGGGAGTGTGCATGGCTAGTTTGCGTTATTGTGTGTGTGCGTGTGTGTGTGTTGAAAGCCACTTAGGTTTTGGTGCACTCAGGCCCCTTCTATTTGGGAGTGTGTAAGGCTAGTTTGTGTTCGTGTTTATATGTGTGTGTGTGTGTGTGTGTGTGTATGTGTGTGTGTGCGCTGGAAGCCACTTACGTCTTGGTGCGCTCAGGGCCCTTCTCTATGGGAGTGTGCAAGGCCGAGGCCCTCATGAGGATGTAGTCCCTGTCATGGTCCGGGAGAAAGATGTACCGTGTCTCCTGGGGGGAGAAGCGGAGAGGAGAGGAGAGGAATGGTGTGAGGACATAAATGGTGAGGGCAGAGAAAGACAAATGTGAGGCAAAAGTACATAGATATGCAGAAAACACAGGGAAAAAAAACACCACACACACACAACCACAGTTCAAGGCAGTAATCAACTCATTGATGATGTACTGTATAGGCATCTTGATATAGATGCAGAGACATACTGTGTATATATACTATATGTATGCTCAATGTACAGTATATGTGTATGTGCTGTGGATGGATGTGTATGTGTATGGAACAGAGCATCCATGGAGTATATGGTGTTAACCTACTGTATAGAACACAGCATATTAAGGGCCTGTGTCCACCAAAGGTGCTATTTTCAACTGAGCGCGCTCAAAAGTTTACCTCCAGAGCGCTTTCAGAGACCTTCTTGGCTCTTGTTGTTGCTAAGTTACGAGACCAGCACTATTCTAAAAGTTGAACAGATTTCAACTTGCAGCGCTCTGAGCGTGGCGTTAAAAAACTTCTTTGTCGGCGTCTTTTTCCCATTGAAGGCGCTTAATTCTCCAAACGCTGAAGCTCACAGGATTTGTATTAAAATTAGGCGCTGCCAGCGCAAAAAAAACGTATTTGGTGGACACAAGCCCTAATAAAGGTATCTACAAACACAGATGTATACATTCAAAAGGATAATATCAGGTTCTAGTTCCATAGCTGGACAAAACAATGCTTGAACATTCTACCTTGGTCCCCAACTACTTGTTGTCCCCTACTGCCTGTTACGTTAACATAACATGGAATGTTAAACAGGAAGTCCTGGGGGACCAGCTATGGAACTAGAACCTGAAATGGCCTATACAAACGCAGAATGGGGGGCAGAAAAAAGGGTGTCTGTGGGGGTCTACTGCACTATGTACTGTACCTCTGCGAGGGGGGGTCCATTGTAGCCTTGCCCCTGGTAGCTGCGCATGGAGTTGCGTAAGGTGTTGGTGGAGAAGGTGTAGAAGGACGTCCTGGAGCCCACATCCTGTTCAAAGCCCTTTATAACCGCCCCATTGGTTCTGCTCAGACACAGCATTTCATTTCATTTCGTTCAGTTTATTTTAATTTATTTATAAGGACAACGCACATTAATCAATCATTAATGAAAATGTGACAGTGTTAGCCAGTAGGCTAATTTTCAACTGTAGTCCTTGCATGAAATTAAGCACATTAAAATGTTAATTAAATGGCAATTATCTGTTATCTAAAAATAAAAAAACAATAAGCTGAATTAAACAACTTACTGTATAAATAAAAACAAATAAATTAAACAACTAATAAATAAATAAAAAGCAACGCACATTAATGAATCATTAATGGAAATGAGCCAGTGTTAGCCAGTAGGCTCATTTTTAACTGTAGTCCTTGCATGAAATTAAGCACATTAAAATGTTAATTAAATGCCAATTATCTCTCATCTAATAAAGAATAAATAAAAAAACAAAAGCTGAATTAAACAACTAATAAATAAAAGTAGCAAACAATACATATTGGCATTGAAACAATTAAAATGACAAACTAATTACAATTTCCTCATCTAAAGGAGAAGCAAATATTTCATCAAATAGTCATTTAGCAAACAGAGAGGAATACAGCCAACACCAGTGCAGGCAGCCACAATAGTAATCTCTGTAGTGAGCTCCATCATAGGTCAACAACAGAGATTGTAGTTACCTTCCACACCCATTTCTAATTTTAGAGCATTAACTAAAATACACAATACACACACACACACACACACACACACACACACACACACACACAC
>JASCQY010144076.1:0-11936 GCA_030264315.1 Sardinella tawilis | reverse complement strand
ACACACACACACACACACACACACACACACACACACACACACACACACACACACACACACACACACAAGCATACAAAAGAAAGAACTGTAGAGAGAACTCCTGGCCTTATGTTAATTTTTTTTGCCTATTGACATGAATTAACCTATTGACGCGAATTAACAATCAGATCAAAAGATCTTACCTGGCTACTTTTTTCCATGTGCACCTATACCACCCCTGCAACCAGGAGAAGCTACCACAACCACCACAATACTTCATCCTGTAGTCTCATGTGGGTATGATGGAAACAATCCGGCGGTGGGTCTCTGATGTTGAATAGTTTCCTTGATGCTGAATATTAAAAATCTATTCTAATCCTTCTAATCTCTTCGGTAATTGTTTGCTTGTTTGTTTATTTGCACAACCTAGGCCTATACCACAAATACCACATAGCCTATGAGGTATGTGATTATTTTAACAGTAGAGGGACAGCCTACAGCACATAAGAGGGATACATATGTAGGCTTGCAATGCAAAAGTTTTCACACTCAGTTTTACAGGATTTAAGTTCAAGTGGTAATTCCAAAGCACAGGCGACATATTTTTTTTGGTCGATAAAAAAATATTAAATTGGTCAAAACTTTTTCCATTAGGCTGTAGGGAAATGAACGTTTTTTTTTTTTTTTTTTTTTTAAGAATATGGCGTCATGGAGAGCAAATAATTCAGTCAAATGAGCCAAACTCTGCTATTTACTGTTTCTTATTTTCCTTGTCTTTCTTTCTTTCTTTCTTATTTATACATGTAATTCGCAAGGCAGTGCAGGGTTTGTGAGGAGCAGACACAGAAACAGGGGCAAGATGTAGTGCAACTTAAAGGGGAAGTTCGGTGTGAATCAATCCATAGCCCTGTTGTTAGAGGTCACTAAATGCTGTCTGTAGCAAAAAGAACGAAAAAAAATGGATGCAACATAGCCCGAGTTATAAACCAATAACTATTGTTAACTGAATGGGGCATGGTGAAATGAAACTGAAAGTAAGACACTATGCCCCATTCACTTAATGTTAGTTGCCCGGTTCATTATTCGGCCTATGTTTTATCAATTTTTTTCGTTCTTTTTCCTAGCATTCAGTGACCTTGAACAACAGGGCTATGGATTGATTCACACCGAACTTCTCATTTAAGTGAAGAATAGCTTGATTCACACACACACACGCACACACACACACATATGCAGAGTAGCACACAAGCATAATCGGGGGTTGAGCCCAATGCACTGGTGCCACTAGCCTGCACAGTATATGCTACAAATCTTGGTTTTGAGGAAATAGATTTTTGCACAGAACAGACCAGATCAAAGTATGACAGTAACTCAACACATCTTATTCTTTATTTGGCCTTCCAAACCATTTCAAGGAGTGTGAGCTACGCTGCCTGCTCTTTCACTTCCTCATAGCTTTCTTAATTTTGGTCAATTACCACAGTTTCATTTGATTGATAATGCAGGAATACATAACGCTAGCTGGTGTGGTTTGTTTGTGCAATTTGAGAGTTTTGAAACACTTACTATCAACTGCATTATTTATTGCCTTATGATTGCTCTGTGCATCACAATGCAATTAGCAGGCAGACAAATACTTTTTACAAGTTGTCAACTGGGGAAATCACATTCTAGGGATGAAGGGGAATGCCAGGGCAAACCTGAGAGCCTACTAGTTTCAATACTGTAACCACAAACGTAAACGGCCATTTCAGACAAAAAAAAACAAACAAAGATTCCAATGTTACCACAATGATGTCCGGTCCTCTACAAAATCTTCAGAGGTATCAGAAAAACGATATCAGTAGGTACAACATAGACCGACTTCGCAAACTGGCTGCTAATGCTAACAGAAAGGGGCATGTCAAAAAGAAAGCGTCAGCTGGCCTTTCGCTATTTGGTCTACCGTGCATGAAAACCTGTCATTCTCATACCTATCGATATCACTTAGCAATGTGAAACAACAGGGCTACGTGTTCATTCACTCTGAATAATTTTAAATTGACAATCAGTCTGTGATCATTTGGTTATTATTTGGTTCATGCAGCCAAATGAGTCCACAGGTCCAGACTTGGGTGTGGACCAGGGAGATGAGGTGCAGAGATCACCATCAGCAGTAGGCCATTTTGGAAACAGCTGTGGCCCATGCATGGCGTCCCTGCTGACAAGTGTCGTGGAGGGCAAGAGTGTGCAGCCCTCATTCCGTGGTTTCACAAGGACATTTCTCCCTCTTGTGGCAACTGTAGGAACTGACACCTCCGTGAAAGAGGAACGTATCACAGCCTAATGTGACGAATGATCCTATATTTGACTTTATTTTCACAGTTGTGCTTTTTAAGCTGCTCATGGCTCTTGTAATGCTGTCATGGTGACAAACTCACTGACGACATATTCTGGGCAGAGAAAAACCACTAGTTACTAGAGTGGCTGCTGTAGTGGTCCATGAGCCTCTCTGAACGAAAGCCTCCATCTCTGGACATAAGAGGTGCCAGTTACAAAATGTCATTTTGTTTCTCAATGTGGTGATGGTTGTGGTGTGTTGGTGTGTGGAAAAAAATGGCGGCTAATGTCAAGTGCTGTGGTGATCATAATGAGTAAGACGTGCTGTGCCTGTGCAGCAGGAACATGGAACATATTTTCACCTTTTAGTGTGGGTGGGCAGTGCCAATGGTGAACACTGTCCACCGTGCCTCACGAAAGGACACAAATCAGAGTTCTGGATTTATCCTCCACAGAGGATGGCAATGTGAGAGTTCACTCTCCAATACACTCACAAGTGAGACTAAGGAGAAATCCAGTGTGTTTCAATCCATAGTCCTGCTGTCTAGGGTCACTGAGTGCTGAGTAGGAAAACGAATGAGAACCTAATAGTAAACTGGTAGCTAACTGAATGGAGCATAGCTTCTCACTCTCAGTGTCATTTTCCTATGCCCCATTCAGTTAATATTAACAGCCTTACTGCTGTTCAGCCTATGTTGAATCAAATTCCCTTGGTCTTTTCCAGAAAGACCACACTCGGTGACCTCAAACAACAGGGCTATGGATTGAATCATATCATATTTCTCCTTTAAGAGAAATGGTCTACTTGGTTTAAACTGGTTTAAATAGTTCTAGATGTGTGCCTCAACACACCATATTTGTGACTAGGGCAGACATGATGGGGTTGTTTTAGGCATCTTTTCACCACTAATTACACTTTTAAACCCAAGCATTTTCAGCATGAACAAAAAAGTCAGCATCAAATTCTGGTTGTGGCCAATGTACTGGTTCAACAAGGTGAACAAATCTATTAAAGTGTACAAATCTAGGTTATACATTTGCGCATAGCACCAATTAAAATCAACATATGACATGATGACAGAGATGGTGTCAACACATTTTCTATTATTCTCTCTAACCATTTAAAGGAGTGTGAAGTGTGCTGTCTGCTCTTTCACTTCCCTCTGGCACTCTTAACATTGATCAGTTACGACAGCTTAGTTTGATTGAACCGATGTCTCAGAAATAAAATTAGAGCACATGATTTTAGCTGCACATGTACCCTGATATCATTTTTATCGCTTGTTGTAATTTCATTTCGTCATTTAAAACTGTTAAAAGACTTCTGTCCTACTGTGCTGTGCGTTCACTTAAGATGCATTTTAATGAATCACAGTGCATTTAGTGCATCACTTAACCTGAATTTCTTCTAAAAAGTTTCAATAAGGGAAACCACGCCACAGGGATGAAGGGAAATACCATGCAAACCGGAGAGCCTACTTTCAAAACTAGAACCAACAAAAAAACGGCCACTTGAGGCAAAGTAAAATTCCCATTGATACCACAATGGTGCATCTACCAGTAGGCTTAAGCAATTACAACAAAATCTTCATGTGTTTGTTGTAGACTGAGAATGGCAAAAATACTGTTGTTTTGTAATAGGCTGATGATTTGGTTTATGTCTAAATAATCGCCACCAGATGCTGCATGTTATTTGAAGAAGCAATGATGTAGTATTTCAACTAGCGGGTTGTTGTGTAAGGGAATTTTATTTCTACATGTTTTTATATTATTTTATATTTATTTTGATATTATAGGTTGTTCTCTTTTTTTACTTTTTATCTCTGTTACATATTTGTAGCCTATTGTGACTTTACAAAGTTGTCTTTAAATATTTATATGGCAATTGGACAGTCTTACACATTATAAGAAATAGACCTACAAAATCAGTGATCCACCCATTTTCCATTTTAATAATGAATAACAAACCACAAAACAACAACTTTAAAGCTATTTTTCACCCGTTAAGCAAAAGACTGAGAGCTTTAAAAAAAAAAAAGAATAAAATAAAGCTTATACATTTCTCAAACCTTGTACTTTTTCCACAAAATGAATTGTTTGCATTAGCAATTTTCAGTACTCAAATACCTCTTAAGCTCGGTCGAAAGTGAGGTAAATTTCCCTGAGAAATTCCTCTGCATGTGGAGGCTTTGGTATGGCAGTTCAGGGTCTGTGAGGGGCAGGTAGAGTGACAGGGGCAAACTGGGGTAAAGTGAGGATGGGTAGAAGCAGGTGGAGCTCCAGGGGACCAGCAAGCCGTCGTGGAGCGTAGTTTGCCCCAGTCGAGGAAACAGGCAGTTGGGGCTGCTTTGAGCGGAGGAAGGGAGGGAGTGTGGTAGAGGGGTAGCTTCTGAGTGGGGCTGGAAGGCCTTTTGAATCACACTTGCTGCAGCGGCAGCAACAGCAGTCTCTTCCTTCGACGATGGGTTGTCGTCGCTGGAGGAAACTTGCTGTTGAGCTGCCTTCTCCAGTTTGGATGGAGCATCCGCTGAAGCCTGGCTGAGGTTGGTGGGCTTGAGGATGAACTCATGCAGGGCTGGAGGTGGGGCACAGGCTCCACTCTGGGGGTGGACCAGGGAGGGGAGCAATGGAGAGGAGCCAGAGAAGACGCTGCTGTCTGGGCTCCTCTGGTACACGCCCAAAGGACTCTGAGACAGGGCCAAGCAAGACACCTTCCCGACCGCCCTGCTTCTCGGACCCTCCAGCAAGGGCAGACAATTGCCCTTGAAGCCCCAGAGCGCTGGCGGGGGCTGGCCAATGAGTGGATGCCCTTGGGCTGGCGGTGGGCACTGAATGGTGGCGGAAGCGGAAGCGGCGGTGGCAGGCAACGGGAGGGGACGGGCAAGCTCAGGCTCTCTGCCCAAGTGCGTGTGACACTGAAGGCTGAAAACCTCGGCGCGGAGATGGGCATTCTCCTCGCTCAGAGCCAGCAGTTGGCTCTCCAGCATCATGTCGTTGAGGCGCCGCTTCTCTCGCGAGCGCTTGGCCGCCTCGTTGTTCTTGCGTCGCTTGTCCCAGTACAAGGCGTCCTTCTTGCTGGCTGGTGTCATCTCCCGCTTGCGCCGAGGGCTTGGCATCAGCTGGCTCCTGAAGGGCCGCAGCCTCAGCATCCGTCGCGACAGGAGAGAGGGACCTGGCAGGGGGACGAGCCTCTTGGAACTGGGCACGTCTTCTCCGACACTCCAACTCCTCTCCACAGCAGATGATGGCAAAGACACGTCTGCCAGGTAATCAGCGCTGCTCGGTGGAGTACACATGGGCCTAGTGGCGAGAGTAGGAGATGAAAACATCATCGAGCTACTCAAGGGTCACTTGCAAGAGTAAGGTTAACACTTTGGAGGAAGGGGGTGGGGGGTTACGGTTTCAGAACAAGCACACTAATGAGAATGGAACATTGATGGCTCTGATAAGAAAACACTAGTAATGAAGAAGTACAAATATGGAGCATATGTTGGCTGAGGTGTTAAGTTTTGTGGTGATCTGGGCCCTTCCTGCAGTGTGACACAAAGTGCAACACTACAGATGCAAAGACCCTAACAATACAGTATGTCACTCTTTAGTCCTGCATGGAAGTAATGTGCGCTGACCAACTGTACATATCGATACCTGTCACATTATTCTTATAATAATATAATAATAATATGTCTGCCTTATGATATAAGAATAACATGTATCCTGCATAGCACACCTTAACAGGTCAAATTATGGTAGACTAGCTATTCTATTTAACCCTCTTGTTGTGCTTCGTTTCATGGTTACAACTCTGGTGTTCCGGTCACTTTTGCGTTTTTAATTGCATTTTTAACTTGAGATAGTGTACAACTATCATGCAACTGTGTGATAGCCCTTTGTATCTGTAACTTATTCTCTCTGGGAAATTTAATATTAAATTAGAATTTAAAACGTTAATATACTAATCATGTCCTATAGTCCTCGCTGGATGATGCCTATGTAATTCAGCAAGGAAGAGATTTTATTGGAAAAAGGTTTTTGGTGGAGTCTGTCACTGGAAGCACATACACTTTCCATCTGATCGTTAGGCATATAGACTGTATGCACCGGAAAACAATTTTCGTACATTTACTGTGGTCTAGCCCATTAATTTTCTTGTAGTCCAGATTTTTGACCAGAACACCACAGGTATACCAAAGTTAAATAAAACACCCAAAATGTTATGAAAATTATTGAGGCCTGATGTGCTATTTGTTCAGATTGTGTGTGATGTGATTTTGGGTCAAATTTGACCAGAACACAAAAGAAAATAAATCATCGTAAACAGTAAAATGCTTATTTATGTTGGGAAGATTGCATTTTATTACAAGAGAGAGTAAGCCTATAATCTTTAAATGGACGCATGAGATGCATCTTGGCATATTGATAGGCCACGACGCTGTACTCAATATAGACAAAAGGCACTTGCAGACGATGAAATCTCAACATCAACAGGTAGGCTACGTTTAGTGGAGGTAATGGTAATGAGTGGAGGAAAAGACAACATGCATTTTTCCAGAACTACAGAAAAAAAGATTGTAGGTGAAGGATGCATAGGTTACTGTACCCGTGTGGCGCTGTCTTGAGGCACGGTGCTGAAGAGCAAAGTTGTGTTTATGAAGTCTGCTTTCGCTTCTGTCGGACACGCATGAAAACTTACAATAATAGTTTACCCAGCCGCATTTATATGAAATGTGGACTCAGATCTCTCTCTGCTCTGTATGTTGAACGTAGGTACCCGCCCTCTTAATGCGAAAAAGCGAGGTAGGCTGAAGTGCCGGAAATCTAGACATAGCCCACAAAAAAGTTGCGATTTGGGTCAAGAATTAGACACATCTCACGTGAGACACTGACATAATAGCCCATGCCACTGCATGTGGGAGTCTCGAGTGTAGATACACCTAGTTTGTCCAGCAGTTTAAGGCTGTTTAAGTGGTTAATCTAACGACAAAACGTTGTCATGTTAAACAATCATAACGCAGACACATTTATGAAGAACATTCCGTCTGATATAGGAGGAAAATATGTTCTAAATAAGCCTATTGTGGATGCTATGGCAGGTGTGTATCGTGTAGGCTACATAGACTGTCAACCTTTTTTCTGGTTTTCTTTTCAAATCCACACAAGTCAGGGTTGATGAACTGAGTTGATCTGTGAGGTCCCTATAGTCTACAACACCTACAGAAATGCATAATCGGTGGTCGAAGTTGCATCGAAAAGGAGGCCAAGATGTCAACAGGTTGTGAAAATGAACGGATGTGGTGACGGCGGTGAGGGGGTGTCCAGGTGGTGAAGGGGGGGAGGTCGTTGCATTTGGGGAGAGGGGAGAGGTGCTGCGAGGAAGCTTCATGCACCGTCGGTATTTACCTGCTCTGACTCATCCTCGCTGCTCTTTGATCTTTGGCTAATGACTCATCAGAGCCTGCAGCTCCTCGGAACTCAGAGGCCATGATGTCTACCTCAGCAACCCAACGGACTGCCTCTGCCTGAGGACCGTGCCTCATGCCCAACACCGCAAGAACAATTAGCGTTGGAATATACCTTGGGCGTGGGCTGTTGCAGCGACTCTTTCACTTTCAAAGAACATTGTTTTGTGGGCAGAAAAGACAAGAGGAAAAACACCACTGAAGCTATCTATCGTGTGTGAGGCAGGCCTACAGAATATCTAACCAAAACGTGGCTCTGGTCTTAACTAAGCTATCTCAACTAGGTTAATGGTTTCTCATCAGTTTACAGTAAAGCGTTGTGTGCTACATTCCTGCTTACAAACCACTTCCTGCCTTTGAGCTGTCATGCATACATACTACTATGATGACCTTGTTTAATTTTACCTTTTTATGTATATACTGTATACAGCATTGTTGTCAGTTGCTGACATCTTGGTGACCTTGTAGCCTATCCTTCTCTACCTACCTCAATTATCTTCCTGTAGGCCTAGACCTATACACAGCATGTCTATGTGATATAAACATAGCCTAGCTATTCCTGGTACATTACAATATACTCACACTAATTTTGGGCCTGTGTTACAGAATACCCCATTTGACATCAGTGCTCACTACAAGGTTAGTGCACCAGGTCAGTTCTGTGTTGTTACAGTACACCTTGTTATAGATAGATAGATAGATAGATAGATAGATAGATAGATAGATAGATAGATAGATAGATATAGAAACATATAGAAATAGAAACATAGATAGATAGAAATACTATAATCATCCCAAAGGAAATTGTTAGTGCAAATTTCTATATGTTTCTATGTTTCCTGTTGCCTTTCTAGTTTGCGTCAGATGCTGCTTGAAGTTTACACTATAGGCATCATTTGGAGAACATTATGGGCCCAAACTTAAATAGGCCTACTAATACGTCTTTGTCACACAGTCACAGTAGCCTACACCAGGTAGTACACCATACTGATAACATTTTGTTTTACATTTCCCCTGTTTACAGTAAATTATCTAATTAGAGAATCTATACATGCCAATATCCAGCTTGTGCAAGTTCAAACACTTCACGTGACCTAGTTCAAAGTTCAGTTCATGCAGAAAAAAGAATAAAGTTCATAGGCCTAGCTCACCATTTCAGTTGAGAACTTCGTTTAAGAACTTCGTTGAACTTTTGCCTAACACTGCCTATGTCCACTCACCACACTGTGAACTCTCAACTGCATAGTTAACATTCATGCTATGTTGAAATTCATGGTTTACTAACACTGAAGTGACATTGATACAGTTTTGGAGTGGTATGCATCATCTGCAGACCTAAAAGGTGTCAGGATGGGCGTATTTGATCAACTGTGACCTGTGCCTTCATACTGTAAGCGGACATTGCAGAGTGTAGACAAGGCCCACAAGTCTTACACCTTTACCCCATTTCACCAACCATCAGCACCTCACCCCCACTCGCCCACCCACGTAATTCCCAGCCCAACACTTTCAATGAGTCATACCCACATGGGGGCGTGCATTAGCCTGCAGTATTACAGCCGCCTACCCACTCTAATTGGGTTATCTGAATGGCTGGTGGTAGATACATAATATGCATTGTTGCCCCCTTGTACATACTGTAACAGGTTATGCATTCCAAAGCCCTGGGAGGAAACTGGTGGATTGCTGGATGGAATGTGTATGTTTTAGCTTTTTGGTCATGTGGCCAATGTATGGTGATGCTATTCAGAAGTCCAATGGAAGCATACAGTAATAGTACAAAAAATGCTGTTTTATTTCAGTGCAGACTCTGTGTAAACAATGTATTAGTATATTATAAATATATCATTATGATGGTCTCGTTGCAGACTGCAGTACAGTATTAGAGCAGCTTTTATTATTTTGAATGAGGTCAGCTCCAGACTATAAATATGTCTATGATAATGCCTTGTGGTTGATTGTTGTTTGTAGGCCTTTGTTTCTAGGACACTGGAAAACACTGGACCACATAGTGGTATATAGTGAATGTTCTTTCAGGCCTAATCAGCCACATATTATTGCTGTGTTTTATCCAATCATAAATATATCCAAAAAATTATACTAAAAATGTCCAATGACAGTATAGTAGAAATTAGAATGTATTGTGTTTAGCATGCCATATTTAAGAGATGTGTGACATGTCTTACTGCACTAGCTATAAATTACCTGCGCAAAAAATACAAAATACAACTGACATGTTGTTTTGAAAATACCTGAATGTGTTGTTGTGGGAGTTGTGATATATGGATACATTCCTTGTTCGAGACCATGTTTGTGTAGGTTTTGTTTCGGGGATGCAGATGAATTGGGCCTGTTAGGGATTTCATCATTGTCGACTCTTTAACAAGATCACTATGTTTTTTTCCTTGACTCTTACTGGCTTCCTTGTAGGGTTTGGCGCCTATGTTGTACAGACCTCTGTAATACTCTCAATGCATATCATGAGTTGGGTTTTTGTGTTTGTGTTTCTAGTGGCCCTTCCTGGCCCTCCCTACATGGCTACCATGGTTCGCTTCAGAGACCTTCCAGATTAACGGCCCCAGTAGCTCTTCTTGGGTGTCATCACAGCAGCAAGCCTCTTCACCTACTAAAGGGATTGAGGAAACATTGTATGAGTTTTTTGTTGTTGTTGTTGTTGTTGTTCTTTTTTTTTTTTTTTGCCTGGTTAACGGTCTGCAGTTTAACTGTCACGGAAAAAAGTCCAGGCCAGGCCGGTTGGGTTTCAAGCCACTGTGAAGGCCAGGGACTATGTGCCACGAATCTCACTGATGCTGTGCAAAACCACCTTGCCGCAAGCCCCACATTTATAAATAGATGGCCTGAAGGGTTGTTCTATCTCTCACACAGATGTCAACCGCTTACCCAGAACAAATGGACACACAAACTGGTGTGAACCCACATGTAGACACACACACACAGACACACGTAAACGCACACACTTTTCCTCCTCCGCGATCACACAAACCGTTAGCAGCTGTGAACTTGCATGAAGTTACTGTGGAAAAAAACTTTGAGATTAACACATGATAAGAGTCACACTTGCAGGTCAAGAACGCAATGCTGCTGAGAGCTGAACAACTGTCATTGTCCCTAGCTTTCAATGTCTTTTATTTGACAAAAAGCTGCAGTTCTCTAATTTTGCCACTAGATGGGACAATTGTAAAGTATAACACAATGATGTGTGGTGATGCCTTACTGTACATGCTGGCTGGAATTTGATGTTTACAAAAGCACCATAAGAAAATGAAACATCTTGCATTTTTATGAGTAGTATGGGTTTATTCTCCAAAATGCATGTCAGTTGTCTCCCTTTAGAACAGTCAAAGTAAAAGTTCTACTAAAAAGAATCCATATGATTTTGAATAGGCCTATGATGTTTCAGCACCCCATGCCCCATGACTTATTGTCACATCTGCATTGATGCATGTCCAGGCATCAGATTGAGATCAAGTCAGGCTGGTTAAAGGTGAAATCTAGGTTTCCTGGTGGCAGTGTGGTGTAAACTTGTGGTTAGTGCTTCCCTATGCCCAATTTAAGTGTGAGATTCGTGGTACGTTGGCTTATAGTTGTTCACATTTTGAGTGTAGATTATTTATTTTCTACAGCAGCACTGCAGTGAAAAACTATGAAAAATAAACAATGTGGAAAAAAATATATGAAGCCACTGTTACCGCAAAAGAAAAACAAGAAATCTGTAAAAAACAAAAAACAAACTAACAAACAAAAACCCCACAATGAATGGAAAGACTGACAGCACCTTTTTCTTCTTCATTTGTGAAGCAGTTCATATAGGTAGGCCTATCCACAGTGCTGAGATAGTCAGAAATAAAGAGTAAGGGAGGGAAGGGAGTGATAGAGAAAGAAAGAGAAAAAGAGAGACCTGCATGAAAAGAGAGAGAAAGAGGGAGAGGTGAAAACTGCAAAACAACATTGACGGCGAAGCCGCATGAGAGAGATAGCGACTGAGGTGAAATCAGATCTGTGTGCTGGCTTGGGCCAAAGAGTTTAGAAAATAGCCCACACAAAGAGGCAGTGTTTCCCACCTAAACATACTGTATGCTAGAATCCCAAAGACACACACACACACACACACACACACACACACACACACACACACACACACACACACACACACACACACAC
>JASCQY010143980.1:617-10991 GCA_030264315.1 Sardinella tawilis | reverse complement strand
ACACCCACCGACCCCCCCCCCCCCCCACACACACACACACACACACACACAAACACTTGGATAAGCTGAAGCGCTGTAGCATTACTGATTCAGAAAGGTGGTTTACTTTGGCAACAACAACAACACCACACACACTTTTTTACACACTCTAAAACCTACATGTCTGTTTTCCTTAGATAAGCCAAGAACTTGTCATAGTACTGATTCAAAGAAGTGGGCAACCTTACTTTAGCAACAACAGCAACAACACACACACACACAAACTCGCTCACTGAAATGCGTGTGTGTGTGTGTGTGTGTGTGTGTGTGTGTGTGTGTGTGTGTGTGTGCGTGTTCAGATAAGCCGGAGACCTGCAGCAGCACAGGCTCTGAAAAGTGGAAGGGCCACTTCAACAACAAGGTGATCACACTCCAGCCAGGGTCTCCCTGCAACGACTTCAAGGGCTACTGCGACGTCTTCATGAAGTGTCGCCTCGTGGACGCGGACGGACCGCTCGCACGACTCAAGAAGGCTATCTTCAATCCCGAGCTCTACGAGAACATCGCCGAGTGGATAGTGGTACGTAACACACACATACACACACATACACACACACACACACACACACACACACACACACACACACACACACACATTGTTAACAAACTTTAAGAAGGAAATCTTTACTAAAACAAATGCATAGTGGTAAAGATTTCTTACATTTCTTACAACACACACAGAAACACTTTTTCCACTATCATGTGCCTACATACTCATACTACGTACTCATACACACTACACACACACACACACACACACACACTGTCTGTCATATAGGGTACAAATCTGTGCATGAGGGCCATATGCATGTGTACATTATATGAATGTATGAAGGTTTCTTCTGTGTGTGTGTGTGTGTGTGTACTTGTGTGTGTGTCTGTGTGTGTGTGTGTGTTTGTGTGTGTCTGTGTCTGTGAATCTTAATGTGTGTGTGTTCATTCCACAGGCGTACTGGTGGGCAGTGTTGTTGATGGGCATTGCACTGATCATGTTGATGGCTGGGTTCATTAAGATCTGCAGCGTGCACACACCAAGCAGCAACCCCAAACTACCCCCACCCAAACCACTGCCAGGTGAGTGTTTACACACACACACACACACACACACAAACTGCAGAATCATGCAGTCCACACACGTCCCGAACCGTGACAAGTGAACTGTGCCACCCCTAACACACACACACACACTCACTCACTCATTCACACTCTCTCTGTCTGTCTGTCTCTCTCTCACACAAACACAAACACACACACACACACACACACACACACACACACACACACACACACACACCTTCTCTCCGTCACACTTACAGTACGCTCACTCATTCACTCACTCACTCACAAACACACACATTTATTTACTCTCTCTCTCTCTCTCTCTCTCTCTCTCTCTCTCTCTCTCTCTGTGCTCAGGTACGCTGAAGCGTCGGCGGCCCCAGCACGCGCAAGCTCAGACCCAGCCGCAGCGGCACCACCGGCAGCCCCGAGAGAGCTACCAGATGGGGCAGCTGAGACGCTGAGCCCCCCTCCCTCCCTGCCCCCCCAGCGCCTTGCCTTGGTTCTTCTAGTGCCTAACCCTGGGAACAGTCACTCAAGTCACTCACGTCACTGTCTGTCAGTCAGTCAGTCAGTCTGTCTGTCTGTCAGCCTGTCTGTCTGTCTGTCTGTCTGCGCTGACGACTCCAAAGAGCCACCAGAAGTCAGTCAGCCTGGATGGACGACACCACAACCCACTTCAACAGTGTGCGCGCACACACACAGACACACGCAAATACACACACACACACTCACACACTTGCTTACTCACTGGTAAAAGTGGCTATAGCAACAGCATACACACACACACACACACACACACACACACACACACACACACACACTCCCATGCATACTAAAAAACAAAAGTGGCTATAGCAAGAACACACACAGACACGCACGCAAACACACTCATGCTCAAGCTGCAGATGGACAAGTGGCGCATACAAACGCACACACACATGCACCTACACCCACACACACACACACACCTTCCAACCAACCTGTGGTCCGCTCTGCTTTCTGTTTTGTTTGTTTTTGTTTTGATGTTTTGTTTACCTCTCTCTGTGGCTTAGCCCGTGGTGGGAGCCCTGCCACAGCTGTGTGGACTGCACACAGGGAAGAGAGGACGACAGGAAAGACCTGCATGAAGAGAAGGAGGGACGAGTAGAGTCAAGCAGGAGAAAAAGGCGACATACTCGTTTTTTTTTTCCAGACCTCCACTATTCCACCTTTTTGTTTTTGTTTATCTTCTTTTTCTCCATCCACTGTGGCTGACTTTTTATCCCACATCACCGGAGTACAGCTTTTCATTTCTGTTCTGTTCTTCCGCTGCAGAGACAAATGAGAGGTTTTATTCTTTCTTTTTTCTCCTTTTATGATCCTTTCTTCACTTTGGATCACATTCTTTTACACCTCACTGTGCGTGTGGGGAGAAGAAGCAGCGCAGGTCACATGGGACCACCATCAGCCAATCACAAACCAAGGGGCGTGGCTTGGCATAGAGCTCGATAATGGGCGGGACTTGGTGATGATTATTTTTTTTTGCCAATTGTAATTTAAGAGGCGGAGTTATTTTAAAGATCAGAGAATCAAATATACCACAAACTGCAGGCTTGTAGTCATCTTGCTTATGACATGGGCTGTTCTTTCTGCTCTTCTTTTCTTGGGTTTCTGCGTGCAATTGTACAGTTACAGCAATGTAGATTTGTTTTGTCCTTTTATTTTATTCTATTTTATTTTTTATTTTATTTCTTTTTCCTTCTTTTCTGCTGAGTTCTGGTTAAGTTTTGTCTGCTGTTTCTCATGAAGATTTATTTACTGTTTTGACTCTCAGGATTCTAAAAAAAAAAAAAAAAAATTAAGAAATGAGCGAATGAATGAATGATAGAAACTCCAAATGGAGGAGAGGAGAGGAGGAAGGGGCAGAGGTTAGAGAGGAGGCATTCACATCTGACCAGCAGGCTCATCATTACGTTACTGCACAGACATCCACAGACCGTGTGTGTGTGTGTGTGTGTGTGTGTGTGAATGTGAGGGAGGGAGAAAAAGAAGGTGTGTATGTGTGTGTGTGTGTGTGTGTGAGAATGTGAGCAAGAGAGAGAGAAACATGGATGGGAGAGTAGACATTTCTAGCGTAAAAACTGTAGTTCTGAGTGAAAGCCTTCTGATGTGCACAGCCTGGGAACAGGAAATGGGAGGGGTTTAGTACTCAGAGAGGCGGGGCCTTAAGAGCTGCACATGCCCAGTAGGGTTCCGTACGTACTGATGATTGTAGATGCATAGCGCTTTGACCTTTTGAGTGTCATCCGTCATTCTAATCATCATGGCTGCCATCATCATCATTTTATTAGGATGTTTTTTTGTACTGGCGGGTTTTGAGTTTGGCTCAGTGTGTGTAGCGCTGTCTTCTCCCTGCTGTCAATGGAACAGCCATCATGTGAACCACTGTCAGCTCAAGATTGTCCAGTCTTTCCCCTGGAGGAACAGCAGATGGAGGGAGGGAGGGAGGGAGGGAGGGAGGGAGGGAGGGAGGGAGAGAGATAGTGAATGAAAGAGTGGAGTTCACTTCATCATGTGTATTGGTCATTTTATTATCGTCCTGGTATAACTGTGTCCTGTGTAAGAGAGAGTGATTTTTCGATGAAATCTCCAGTCGAAGCTTTTGCATTTTTCACATTCTGTTATTATGTTTGGATGTGTGTGTGTGTGTGTGTGTGTGTGTGTGTGTGTGAGAGAGAGAGAGAGAGAGAGAGAGAGAGAGAGTGAGTGATTTACAGCACTTCTTTTGTAGCCTCACCACTGACCTTTGACCTTTCATCACGTCCATTCAGCACACGCTATTCACCGCTCTCTCTCTCTCTGGTTCGTCCTCATGGTCACACTGCTTCATGCTGTTTCTTCCGAATGTCCACTCAGAATGTTACTGCAGCCCATCTCTCACCTCTGACCTCCTGACCTTGAGCTCCTGTGTGTATGATGGTGGAGGTCACTCGTCTGTGGGCTGAGCTGGGCTGGATGTAGTTTATAGAGTTGGTAGATCTACTTTTTCAGCTATGCTGATGGATGGATGGAGGGAGAGAGAGGGATGGATTTGTCATTTGATGATTGATTGACTGAGTTATGGATTGATTGATTAATTGATTGATTGATTGATTGATAAAGTACTGCAGTGAAGAGATTTAATGCAAAGAGCTATTATGAGCATTTTTTGTCATATGTCCATCTTCTGTTGTCGAGGTCTTGTCCAGTCAAATAAATCTTCCAACCTCCAAGCCTCCTACTCAGTACAGTGGCCTATGCATGTCAAGACAACCAGTCCGACAGAAACAGTCTCAGCATAGACACTGGTCTCTCTCTCTCTCTCTCTCTCTCTCTCTCTCTCTCTCTCTCTCTCTCTCTCTCTCTCTCTCTCTCTCTCTCTCTCTACCCTGCTTGTAAGCCTAGAGCCAGCAGACCAGTGATTCCCCCGCTGACGTCCGAAGTTACAGTGATGCAAGGTCAAACGCAATCATCAAGGAAACTGAATAGCGTTTCCTTAGAGACCTGCCAAACATCCATTAGCCCCCTGTTCAGTCTGCCCATCTAATATTGTATTTTAGGGCCATGGCGCAGTATTGGGAGAAAAAAGGCATTTTCAGTTTGAGACTTTTAACTGGCCTCAGATCAGATGACTAGACAGTTAGATGTCCAGTCAGCTCTCAATGTGTGGACTTGTACAGATCTAACAGATGCCTGCTATCCCAGCTGTGCGCCATGACCTTTGACCTTAACATGTCTACCCTATCTCCTACTTCCTCCCTTCATCCTGTCGTCTGTGGCCCAGGCCACACATGGAGCTTGTCTAGGCCCTAAGGCCCAAGGACTGAATATCTCCCTCTTATTTAAAGTGCTCATATATGGCCTACTGGACACTCATCCATCCATCCATCCATCCATCCATCCATCCATCCATCTATCTATCCATCTATCTATCCATCTGCTTCAGTGGGGTTGCTTTTGGGCTAATTTTCTGTGGTAAATGTAAGAGTGGGTTGGGAGGGGGATTTGGTGTGGTGGCCTCGGGATCTTCTGGTTCTTTCTTTGATAATGTGTTTCTGCTGGGAAACTCTGCACTGAAGAGGAGTTATGAATGCATAGGTAAATTTAGATTTGTGTTTATTTGTTTGTTTGTTTGTTTGTTTGTTTGGGAGGGGGTGGATGGGTTAGGGTATGCATTGTTGAGTTTTGGAAACTTAAGGTATGAGGTGAAAGTCTGATACTACTGTCTGATTTTAAAAAGCCGCTGTGTTTTATACAGTCTCCACTCTCTTGGTTCATTTGTTTGTTTTTCGTTTGTTTCTTTTTTCTTTTTTTTCTTTTCTTTTCTTCCATTGCGCTCACTTTGGAAATTTTTACTAAATTTGCAAAAAGTATTGTGCAAAGATATGTAATTTTTGAAGTACTTGAAAATGCATTAATAAAAATACAACTTGAGATGCTGTGGACGGTCTTTCATTTCAGCGTGTGTGTGTGTGTGTTTGTATGTTTCAATTTACATTATAAAAGTTGTTACAAAGCATTATACGCAATTATATAATTATTAAATGATCAATTATATAATAAAATCAAGTAATTTATAAACCAACCATAATTCTGGACAATATATTCTAGCTTAAGACAAGTTTCTTTGAAACCAAAATGAAAGTATCTGTGTTCACACATCTTATTTGAAAACTCATTTTGGAAACTGGAACAGTCTGTGAAAGTGACCGTAGCATTGTCATGTGTGAATATCTTTTTTTATGTGCTAATTTCATTTATAATTGTTCATATGAATTCATCACATTTCTGTATGTGATTGTGTGTGAGAGAGGAAGAGATTGACAGAAGTGACTGGAACAGAACAGACATGAAGTTAAAGGGAGGTGCGGGTCATGTGACTACTGGTTGTTTACTTTGTCACTTGAATCTTGGATGTTGCTATGACTACATAATCATCCAGGTAAGCACATACTACACTCACACACACCTCACGTCTCTCTCTTCCTCTCTCTCCACATCTCACCATCTCTCTTCCCAGCTCACAACCTCTCCTTCTGTCTCTTACCATCTCTTTGATCACCCTATCTAATGTCTCTGTTTCGCTACAGTCTCTGTCCATTTGTTTGCCTCCAGTATGTTACCTGTTCATTCCTTTGCGAGCCTCAGGGATCACTGGTGTGTATTTGAGGTTGTGCTCCTTAACTTGGAGTACATTGGAAATCATTGAACTTTTTCCTGTGTGTGTGTGTGTGAGAGAGAGAGGGAGAGGCAAAGACAGACAGACTGAGAGTTTGTACATAGGATACTGTTTTTTTTGGATAGTAAAAACGTAATTTTGAAAGTCAGTAAACTAATTATTGATGCTATATGGAACTTGTCATTTGAATTAGGTGTGCTCATACTACAGCAATCTCTTCCACTCAAAACATGTTAGCTGATCTTTTATAGTCATTTAATTTCCACCATACAGTAAAATAAAGAGTGATAACAACAGCGTAATAACACATGTAATAACACAATAAGCTGTATGCATATATTATATGCATGTAATAGCATAGCACGGTTTCAGATAAAGGATTTACATCCCAGACAAAAGCTCCCCAAAACATCAGAGGTATTCGGTGTCGAGTTGAACATGTTTCCGCGATTCCTGCGTTGGGTTGGCACTTTTTTGTTTTTTAATATAAAAGTCTTTTCCAGCACCAGAGGTTGATGAGAAGAAGAAAACACATGTGATGTAACTTCCTGTTTATCTGCTGTGTATCCTGGTGCGCCTGTGCTTCTCGCGTTCGACCTCGCAGCGGACAAACACCTTATGCTGCGCGGGCTGGATGTGGATTCCATCCTCCGTCTGTGCACAGAACCAGGTCCTGTGGGGGAGAGGTGGAGTGATTATGGAGGCATTTAGATCACATCTAAACACACACACACACACACACACACACACACACACACACATAGCAGTTTGTCATTGACATACAGTACATCTGAGCTATAAACTGGCTCATTATAAGAGGCTCCTAAATCTCCCGGCCCCTGGGCCTCCCCACTCGTGGGGGTAATATATCACCGCTGCTCTGCCACCACTAGAGGGGGTAAAAGCGCCATAAATCATAGGACCGGCGCCTTGGAGCTGATAGATGGTGCAGATTGAGATGATGTAAAACTCACTAAGACTGTTGCTATATTGCTCATGTTTGTGTATCTGAGGAACAGCCATTTTATGTTGGATGTCTAATATTCGCAGTAAATTCCTAACCAGATATGGCTATTTATACGGCAAGTGTTTCTATTGTGGCCCTCAGGGTTCCCTTACAAGCCCAGAGAAGGTTGCAGATAAGCGCATGTTAGTGTTTTTGGGGATGTTGGTGTTGTGCTCCTCTCACAGTAACTGTGTGACGGTGCTGTTCAGTAGGGCTGGTATCATGGCGTGTGGTGTGTCAGCAGAGCTCCTAATGTGCTCTTGCATGGCTGCCTTCACAGTCACAGCTACAGCACCAGCACGCAACTCTCGCTCTCTCTCTCTCTCTCTCTCTCTCTTTCTCACACACACATACACACACACACACACACACACAGAGCCCTATGCCGCCCATGGGCTTTCCCACTCGCTCCTCGCTGCTCTCTGAGTTACGCCTCGGAAATGGGGCCACTGTGGCAGGACCGTGACACGGTGTGTGGCGTGGCGCTTTGAGACCCTTGAAGAGGCGAAAACGCTCAGGGCCACCGGAGCTGTGAACACACACACACGTGTGTGCGTCCTAGAAACTCACTCCCGTGGCGATAAACCATTTCATTTGCATTTTACTCATAGCTTTGATCTGATTACATAACTAATGCACTCAGCGTGTGTGTGTGTGTGTGTGTGTGTGTGTGTGTGTGTGTGTGTGTGTGTGTAATGCATGTTATGGGCCAGTGTAGTGGAAACTCTGTTATGTAATATCGGTGTCTGGGGAAGCCACAAACTACCCATGGCTCTCCCTCACCGAGTCCTGACCTTTTGGCTCCCTCCTCATATCATGCCTCCTTGCCTTGGACTGAAACCCCTTTCCTCAGTCCACTGCTGTCACCCCTATGGACAGTAGGTGTTTCTATCACTACAGAATAGGCATTTAGCCTACGTGCTAACACTAAACCATTTCTATCACTATAGAGAAAAGGCATTTAGCCTATGTGCTAACAGCCATTTCTATCACCGTAGCCTATAGAGAATAGGCATTTAGCCTACATGCTAACACTAAGCTATTTCTATCATTATAGAGAATAGGCATTTAGCCTACTGTATGTGCTAACACTAAGCCATTTCTATCAGTGTATCAGAATAGGCATTTAGCCTATGCTGACACAGAACTATTTCTATAGAATACTATAGAACTATAAAATTAGCATTTAGTCTATGTGCTAACACGCCATTTCTTTGGCATATAACCTAGGTGCTAGTGTAATGGATGCCAGCTAGCCTAGCTGTGCGAGTAGAACGTTGGTAAACCTTCCTCCCAAAAGCCACCCAGTTGCACTAGTGCGTGAATGTGGGACCCTACGGTTTTAGCTCACTCACTAGTGTGCTGGACTCCCAGTCTGTGGTGTTGCTGAGTCGCAGGTTCGAGCACGGGCTGGACCGTGCAGGACAACGCAGGTTGCACTAACACTAATTTCTAAAGGCATATAGCCTACATGCTTACACAAAGCCATCGAACACTGTAGAGAAAAGGCATTTAGCCAACATACTAACAGCTCTTGGCTTGTCAGTGGGACAGTGGGACACCTACTTCTCTTGTGTCTCCCCAGACTTGACGCGGATCTTGCCCACGGTGAGCTGCGGGCCCCTGGCGTCTCTGCCCCAGGGGTTGAAGGTCTGCACGCGGCTCCACACGTTGGCCCACATGGGGCTTCCCTCCCAGTGGAACTTCAGCATCATCAGCTCACCGATGTCCGTGTCCAGCGTGATCAGGAACGAGTAAGTCTTATTCCCAGAGATCTCCTCGATGCTGAAACACACACACGCAGGCACACACACATGCAGGCACACACACATACAAGAGTTTTTACTTGTGATTCACCTCATGTAGATATATCCATTCAATATAATACATTATACCATATTTGTGTGTGGAGGCATGTCTTGATATTCATGCATATTCTTTTTATAATACTCTGTGACTTGACACAGGGACAGTAGCACATTCAATTTTAAAGTTGACCTTTCTTTTCACTTCCAGTGTGTGTGTGTGTGTGTGTCTTTATATAATATACAGTCCATATCCACACACAGGCATTGGGTTTTACATGCGAAACCTCTTTGAAAAGTGGCCCAGTGGCTCAGCGCCAGGGATGGCAGAGCCCTCGTGACTGCAGCCATGTTACTGGATGTCAGGAAGGGGAGAGGCACAGTGTGGAGCTGGGTGTACTGTGTGTGTGTGTGTGTGTGTGTGTGTGTGTGTGTGTGTGTGTGTGCGTGTGCACGCCTGTGTGTGTGTGCACGCCTGAATGTGTGTGTATGCGTACTGATGTATCTGCAATCCCTGTGTCATTTGGATCTCTGTGTGTGTTTGTGTGTGTGTCCGTATTGACTGATATATGTGTGCATCCCTGTGTGTCTGTGTCATTTTGGTTGAATTTGTGTGTGATACTTGTGTGTGTGTGTGTGTGTGTGTGTGTGTGTGTGCGAGAGAGAGAGAGGAAGAGAGTAGTTTAGGTTTCTATTTTTATAACTTCAGCACGCTTCATTTCTCTCAGAAGCTCCACCACATGAAGCCCTGTGTTGTGTTCCCTCATAGCAGAGGGAGTTACACTGCACACACGCGCGCACACACACACACACACACACACATGCGTACGCGCACACACATAACTGGGAGCACTGGAAGAATGAATTGTGTATGTGTGTGTTTGTGTGATTCTTATGCACGCGGAAGCATGTGATTGAGTGAGTGAGTGCGTCTATACTGTATATGTGTGTGTCTGATTCTTCTCTGAGTGTGTGTGTGTGTGTGTGTGTGTGTGTGTGTGTGTGAGAGAGAGAGAGTGAATGGGGAGATCTTTATTTCTCTAAGGGCTCTATAAGGGCTCCTAGCTCCACATGCTAAGTGAGTTCTTTCCTCAGTCAGCTGCTCTAAATGGGTTATTTTTCTTTCTCATCTTTTACTCTATCCCTCTCTCTTTCAGTCTCTCTCTTCTCAATCTGCTCCATCCTTCTTCAATCCCTTCCCTTCTTCCTCTCCTTCCATCTCTCTCTATCTCTGTTTCTTCCTCCTTCTTACTCTCGACCCCCGG